>OMKI01005409.1:21996-45044 GCA_900302315.1 Phycis blennoides
CCTCCTGTGTTTCCACGGCAGGACGGCCTCATCCCCACGTTCCTTGTGTGGTGGTCTAGTAGCGCTGGGCTACCTCTCCGTCGCCTCTCGTCATGCTAGCAGAGGAGGACTTTCCCCCTGACGGGTTAATGGGTGACGTTCACTCCGCCAGACAGTGTTACGGTGGGGCGCGATGATCCGGCATAACGTTCACCTAACACATTTAGTGAGACACTTTAAAGGACAATAGAATCTGTGTTCAAACCCTCGTCAGCGTCTCTCTCTCTCTCCTGGCTTCGCTGGAACATCTGGTACCAATACCGGCCGTCAGAATCACTTCATTGTGCTGATTCTGCCTCGCAGGGCGGACAACAGACACAGCCCTTTGGTCTTTGTGATAAGACAAATTGGAAAGTACTTGTATGGCGATTCACTGTTTTTTTTGTCCACAAACACCGTACTGACACAAACATTAATTCTAGAAGACAAAGAGCTATGTGGCCAGAGTTTGCATTCAGGCAGGCAAGCTAAATGCTCTTTAGGAGAATTGGTGGAAGGAGGTCATTTTGACAAATTATTTTGGCAACAGAGGATTCAGTGTAGCCAGGAGAGATGGTCCCGATGGATTTATCACAGAGCATTGTTTGGTATTGTTCTGGTATGTAGCATTTACTCTTTGGACTAGTTGTCAAGAGATACAACAGCACGGGCAGAGCAAATGCAGTTTAACTACTGACAGAGAAAGTGGCTTTAGGATGGCGTCCCTTAATCTGCATTCAACAACTGTTGATGTTGTGTAGAGCATCAGTTGTGCTTGTAAAGATACAGGCTGTGCACTACTGCCTAGTAACCACTTTCATTTTTTCTACAACAAAAATAAATGTATTCTATTTCATGACAAGAAAAAAAAAATCCATTCATTCCTCTTTACCGCTGTTGGCTGACTTCATAATTTGTTTTTTTCTGCTTGAGTTGCTCCGAAGCAGGGAGCTAGAAAATCACACTTTTTTTTTCTGTTCAGAGATCTATCAGGATTGTCATTTGATGGCATTACAAGTCGCCACAACCACACTTGCTTTTTGATGTCTGAGTGAAAACATGCAGAAGGGGTTGTATCTGTCTTGGAAGGGCACAGACATATGAAACATTAAAGGAACAGAGGATTCGGCGGTACGCCCACAATAGAGGAAATGTTCCCATCGTGGAAAATAAGGACAAGCTGCTGATGATGATGAAAATCAGTGTATTTTTCACGATGAACCCCCACATACTTATTTTGCGTTCACATCAAATTGCTACATACGGTTGCAGTTTGTATGTCCATTCGAAAATAAATTACAGTGCAGGATTCATAGCAGCAGGAGTTCCATGCTGGTCAATACAGTATATCAGCCCAGCTGATCGTATTGATCAGACTTCGGGGAGTGGCTGGACGAGTCCCTCCGTGTTCCTCCAGCTACGAGAGCGATGGCGGTTTGAAAACCTCTGTCTCTACGTGTTGGCCCGTTTTGAGGACAATCTGGATTTCCATACCGCGTGTCTCCTCACCATGAGCGGCGCACTACGGCACTATCAGTGGTCATGAAAAATGCAGCGTTGGTTGGGAGCTGTGGGATTGAATCAAGACAGCTGCCAGCTTCCGCCGTTGTGATCTACTGTGAATAAATATCATTCAAAGTGTGAGGGTTGAGCGAGATCAAAACCACTGTTAGATTCACACACACACACACACATTTCGATGTTGCACAACCAACAGCATTTAGGGATGTCAGTTGTCCGGGAGGCAAGGCAGTTTATGTCGTCTGGGCGCTGCTGGTTTGAAACTCCGGTTGTAGGCCTACGTCTGGCCAAAACATCCACGCTGTTCTTGAGAAAAATCGTTCCATGGTCCTGCCGTTATATGTTATATTGCGAATGCAACATATAAATGCAGTCAATGTGGGCTGCATGTAGTTGTTAAAAACAGTAGTGTGCGTCTCCATGATGGAGATGACACCTGTGGAAAGTTCTCCCCAGCTTGTAGACAAAGCTTCTACGGTTCTCTCTCTTCGCCCCACCCACCCGGGTTGAGTCATGCCGAATGTGTTCACTGCCATGTTAACTGGAATCATCTGACAACAAACCACCGCCATCTAAACACACAGGGCGTGCGGGATAGAGCATCACTGGCAAACAAAGGTCTGCGTGAAAACACGAGGCAAGTCAAACCTTTCATCTGCTGAGGGTTAAGCTGGTGGTGGTGAAAGAAGTGTAACTTCTTGGCGGCTTTCACCAGCCACCGCGTATGGAAACAAGCAGAACAAAGGTTTGGGGGGGATGATTTGAATTTGGTTATATAAACTGTATACGTTTTTTTATTATATATTTTCTTACCCCTCCTCTTACCCCTATCCCCCTTTTCCTTGGAATCATAAAAGACCTGCTTTAGCATTACACTGCATTTTATTTTCATTTTTTTCTTCTTTTTTTGTGTGTCCACAGCGGTCATCTGTGGTGCGATTAGCGGTGAGGGAAGGGGCCAAACGTGAACTAAAGAGAAATAACAGCATGGTGAATGACCTGGTTGTCGGTCAGGAGGAGAGAGAGAACGGCTTATGGCACCATGCTCACTAGGACTCACACAATGGAGCCCATCGCTGCTGATGTGGCTTGACAAGTGAATGACATGCTGAATGGTTGCCATGGGAACAAATGTGTCAAATTTATACATGCATATTCTTGTGTATGCATGCGTGTGTATGTGTGTGTGTGTGTGTGTGGTGGGGTGGAGGGTTTGCGTGTGTGTGTCAGGGAGGGGCAAGTGTGTGTATTTGTGTGTAATGGTGTGCGTGTGCGCATGTGTGCGTGTGTGTGTGTGTGTGTGTGTGTGTGTGTGTGTGTGTCCGTGTGTGCGTGTGTGTCCGTGTGTGTATGGGGATTTAACATGCCCCTCCCTCCCACTCGTTCTCTTCATGGCTGAGGAGATTTGACTAATGGTTTGGTGACTCTAAACAGTGTGCACAGGGAGCCCCCCACCTTTGTGCAGCCTCCCTGGACATTGTAGCCCGGCCCAATGTTAACGCCTGGAAGGATGGGAGCTTAGTGTCACCAGAGCGCAGGATACCGTGGGTGTCTGTGTGGATGCACAGCAGTACATTAGCCCCCCGGATCACGATGATGACCGCCTACAGCTCAAAAGGATCTAATGACTCCGGTTCATTCTGTGAGTGAGCTCGGTCAAGTGAGAGAGACACGCCCTGGCAATATTTTGATTTAAATTTCCCATCACGGACACAAAATCAGCTCTGATTAGTTAAGGTGTTGGCAGCAAGCTCAAGTGCCCTTGTTTAGATGATGTAATAGTCGTGATTGATAATGTTATCCTGGAGAAGAACCGTCACACATCCTTGTTAGGAGTTTGCATACAAGAGGCTTGCATTGTGCAATCGCCGGTGTCCCAGTATCTCCACGCGGGTTAATGTGTAACACACTGCAGTCTGTTATCACTCATTAGATAAGCTATCTCGCTGCCCTGATACTCTTAGTGCCTTGCCTCATCTGTTTCCACGCTGGATTTCAACAGGCAGAAACCAGAAAGCAGGTTTTTTCGGGAGATTATGAATTCAAAGTTTACGTGGCATTCATCTAAATATGGTTGCTGTGCATCCACCATACTGGGGATAACAGACACGGGCTCTTGGTTATACATTATATAACCTCTCAGATGAGAAAATAATCATTGCAATCTCTAACTCTTCTGTCATTATTTAACACACACAGACACACACACACAGGCACGATGTAGTGTGTGACAAAAAAGCCGCGCAAAGATACATTTTTCTTTTTCTTTTACTCAGCGGCAATTTATCATTTTCATTCCGGCATAATAGAAAGCAATATCCCAGCTCATGATTACAATCCTGGAGAGATGATATTTCAGCGTAAAGTAGAGACATGCTTTGTGGACAGGACGGCAATCCAAAGTGCCAATCACAGGGAGTGTACACACTCACAGGCCAATAACAGTAAAGGAGACATGGCAGTATGTCATCTATTTTCCCTGAGAATGGAATTAATATTTAATATCACCAGCCAGCATTCCCACACGGCCCTATAGGCCAGCGACCCACAGAAAATACGTTTACGCTTTGAATGTCGAAACAATTACAGTTGGTGAGTTAACAGTTTCCCTCCAATTACCTAAACAATTAAACAGTAGATGAACAGATAGGTGGTTATACAGGAGTCCATGTGTGCTTCCATTAGGCTGCTGGAATGAGATTTGAAAAACATATCAGAGGCAGCTCTGATAATTTATACAAAAAAAAGAAAATTGCTGTTGAATAATATTAACAACATAATCACACAAGCATGAATTAAATATGAGTATCAATATGA
This sequence comes from Phycis blennoides, assembly GCA_900302315.1. Classification (NCBI taxonomy): domain Eukaryota; kingdom Metazoa; phylum Chordata; class Actinopteri; order Gadiformes; family Phycidae; genus Phycis; species Phycis blennoides. The sequence goes on from OMKI01005409.1 coordinate 26,353, forward strand.
GCTGCAATATTTTCCACATATTCATCTGAATTCATACGCCTGTTAGTCTCGTGAAGCAGGTCAACTTGGTTTTATAAATGGATCAGTGGTATGCTGTATGATATCACACCGGATAATGCCATTTCAGCTAATTTATTTTTCCTCAGGGTCAGAGAATTCTGCTCTCATCCATCCCAGCTTTTTAAAGGCGAGGGTGGTTGGAATTTACTTGCCATGCATTTATTGTATTATTTTTGTTGAAACCCCCCAACCCGATCCCTCTTTTGGGGTAAATCATACATTGTTCATAACCTTATTCATTACAACCCCGGCACTGTGTTTACTCATATGCGCTCACAAACAGCAGGAATAATAAAACACAAGAAAATGAGAGATCCAGATCGAGAATGCAGGGGGAGGGGGCGGGGTGGAGAGGGAACACGACCACTGAATGTCCCAAGCCATTATAACAAGGGATATTTCTGCTTGACTGAACAATTCATTCTCAACATGTCACATTGAATTTCTTCCATTATAAAACACTGCTGCCTTCTCTACTCCAAAGGCAGATTGCCTGCACCTATTCCACCCAGTGAAATATTGCTTCTCCCCTCAAACAATCTCTTTTTTTCATCCCAAAGTAGTAAAATATGAAAAAAAACGAAATGGTAAAACAGTGATTAGTCCGTGGCCGAAGTGTACATAGTATATTCCTTTAGCTGCTCACGGGCTCCACGGTCTCTGGTGTGTTTTCGTGAGCCGGCACTAGGAGGATGGCATGCCTGCCCTTTACATTCTACTTCCGCCTGTCGTCATAAACCATCCATATCATCCCTTTCTTGGCGTTGCTCCTGTGATATTGGACACTGCTGGGAAAACATGAATCAATTTGTTACTGTCACTCCACGGGGAGCTTTTGGTGCTAAAGTCTGACTTTTACACTAAACCCATCCAACAACACACAGGGCGAAGGCAAGGAAGAAGATAGTCTTTTCACAGAGCCATTTGTATGATCTCTCCTCTCATCCTCAGTGGCATCTTGTAGTTAGCCCCACCACTCAACACACGCACACACACACAGACACACACACACACACACACACACACACACCCCCACACACACACACACACACACACACACACACACACAAGCACACTGAACACACTTCGCACAACCTTACAAACGCACACAAGCACACACACACACACACACACACACACGCGCGCGCACACACGTACAAACACTCCGCAAGCGTGGCTTTACTCCACATACCTCCGGCACTTCAGACAGTCAAGCTACGGCGAGATTGATGCTGCCCAGATAGAAAAGCAGAGGAAGAATGGCAATTATGTCAAGCCAGGAAGACACACACGTCTGTTCTTCGCTACAAGCCAACAGGGCCCTCGCTGCATTGTTATCCTTCCCGATGAACCGCCTTGTGAGGAAGCAAATGGGTTAGCCAGCGCCAAAGAGCCGCTTCCACCGCTCCTTTCGGGTTGCTTTCTACTGTTTTAGCTTCACCCTTTCTTCCCTTTCAGTTATTATTTGTTCTTCTTCTTTTTTCGTTTGTGGTTATTTTCCAGTGGTCCCACTGCCCTGTCTCATCTTCTTGCGCTGTTGCCTCGTTTTGGTTTTCAAAACGCTGGATGGGTCGATATTCTCATCCGAATCATTCATACCATATGTTCTTTTAATCAATGATACATGTCCTGGAAGCATCAGGGAAGATATCGATGTGAACATATTGGCTCATTTCAAGTGAGCCTTAAGGCTTTTCTTAAATTCATAGCGTATGGCAAAAATACACTCCATATACTACATTATGTGGGCGCGCCATCATTCAGTCAAGTAGAGCACTATGAATCCACAGTGCATTGCACAGTTAATACATTTTACAGTCTCCCTTGTAACATAGGATGACCTTACAGGACCAAGGGCTGCACGGGGAGAACCGCCCTAAGGACATAGGTTGCATTGTGTCTAAATTCCACGCCTCTCCTACACTTTTGACACGAGGCAGTCTCTTCATTAAAATATCAATGAAAGATACACCATAGCTGTAAATCTGTGCATGCCAGTGTGTATATGCGTGCGTGTCTGTGTGTACACACATTCGAACGCTGTTTTGTTTGGCGAGGCCTGGACCTGGAGTGTTTGTGTGTCTCTGCGTATACATTTGATCTGTATCTCCGTTACTTACGCTTGTACAGTCATTGTTGGCCTCTAACCACATATTTGTACGCCTCTCCAATAACAAAGGCGCAAAGACTATACTATACACACAATGTCTCGCGACTCCCTCACTTCACAGCGCTGTGGGAAGTGTTCCCATGAAACACGACATTTTGGAAGGACTTTTGAGGACCCAGTGGAGTGGCTGACCACTGAAATGGAGTTGGAATGAAGCAGGAGCTTCGGCGTGACCCAAGATTGTCTGGGCGATTGTGTTTAAGAAGGCACAGGAAGGTGCAGAGGAAGCCTCAACGCAGGCTTAGCTCCAGTGCCCGATCCTTCCTTCCACTTCCACTCCAGACACTTGTTATTTGACTTGAAACGGTTACACGGTGTTAATCAATTACAACTTTGGTGGGTTCTTTTGGGACTCGTTAAAGACTACTTTAAACAGTAATTCGAAGCGTTTGCTTCTCCTGTTCTCGCCTGTGCCTTTATCTTTCCTTCTGTTTTTTTTATTTCAGTTGCAGACTCTGTTTGTTTTCAAGCAATGCTCAGAGCACTGAGAGCCAGGGGGCAAATTACAAGAAATGAGTGTGGAGGATTTGGATTAAAATGAACCAACTGGCTACAAATCAAAGATGTGTCACTCAAGCGCCTGACAGGCAGAGACTGTTAATTTATGACCAGGGCGATGAGGGTCCCTCTCTATCTGCAAATGACACATTTATATTCAGAACCCAATACGAGGTTACGCTTTGTTTTACACCTGTGTTGACATTTAATTCGAAAGACAACGGCCAAGAGGGCAACACCATTCTCTGGCCTCATTTTTTTATGTATTTGAACCCTGAGCCATCATAAAGAAAAAAAGAAGGAAGAAAGAAGGAGCCCTGATTTTATTGTGATAGCGGGAAAGTAGAACGGGGAAGTGGATTTGGAATTGGTTTGCACATAATATCTAGAACATAAAATGAGATTTGCGGCCATGGGGGAAAACAAATCAAGATCCTTTCTTCAGCTATCGAACCGTTGAAAAGAGAATCCCGTTATTGTTAATGTGGCTGGAAAATCATGTGTTCATTTCATCCATCCGGTGAATGAGAAGGTGTTTTCATACACCATGTGCATAATAAATCAACAGCAGTTTGTATTATTTCCCTTTTTTTTTAAACAGCTGGAATCTAACAGCTTGAATTTAAATTGCAAGATTTGTTTGAACCCAATTGTTGAGGAAAAGTAGGTACATAGCCAACTAGCAAATAACAACAGCTGCATCATCCCTCTGTCACCTTTGCAGGAACAAGTAGCTTGTAGGTTACTTCCACAGGTTGTGCAAGCAACACAAGGTCACTTCATGCAGATGAGGGTTTTGTACTGAAGCCAAACAACAACCCACGAACAGCTTATTGCTACAGCACAGTCTCGCAGAGTAGTAGCATGTTCATAAATATTCATGTGGAATTCTCTAAACTCGTGATATAAACACAAGAGTATGTGGAGTGACAGCCTTTGCGTATTGGATCCAGAGGAATAGTATTGGGAAGCTTGGTTGCATCAGCATTATTACTGTAATTACAGCACACAAATATTATGCATAAAAGGACACAAAAAGTGACAAAACCTCTGTCACTTTGCTTGAGTTTCAGTTTTTTTTTCACGAGCACAACACCTTTAATATGCGTTATGAATGCGAGAGCAATCTGTTGCAAACACCAGCAAGCCAATTTAAGATCTCAGCCCAGAACTAATTGGGTGGTATGATAGCATTTCTGTGCAGGGTTGGTTCATCCTAATTAAAACATCATTTGCAGAATGTTTCCTCTCCCTGCGATGGGGTTTTTCTAATACCCAGAGATTATTAAACAGATGTGGCTATTAAAATATACACACTTTTTTTACTTCAAGATTTCATAGCCATAGCAAAACTTTGCTCACGGTAAGATGTGGCTTTTCAATTCTTTCCAGACTTAGGCAATGTGTGCGTCTTAGGATATGTATGTTGTTGATGCATTTTTCCACTAAGTATTGTTTGTTTGAACCACCAAAAATGAAAGGTGTTCACACTTCACCGACATTAACAAACACACATTTGTTCAACATGAATATTGTATTAGAAAATATTAACACGTTGTTTTGTGTTAATGACAATGTCTTCTCCTGTGTGAACCCATTCAATATGTTGGTACCCTTATTGACTGAATCTGATGTAATTCTTGCCAATATATAATGTACATCAAGAGTTTTGAGAAATACAACCTTCTCAATTTAAATAATATGTCCACATAGTTCATTTGGAATCATAACAATAATTGAAACAATGATCAAACAGCATAACAAAGAACAAGTTTTACCATCTACAAGTCAATTTCTCAAAGCATTTCACAGTCCAACAAAATCCTCCTAGTGTTGAACAAGACTGTTTGAAAGTATTAACCCTGGGGCAAGAATCTGTGAATTATTTACGACAGTGAGTGCCATGCTATGTCCACTCCACCCAAGAAGTCACAGTGCTGGTTGAATTGTTAATAGTATCTCCCAAGTCCAACAGAAGAATACTTTTAAACCGCAACACTTTGAATTGTATTACCCACTGTGGTCAGCAAAGATCATTCGGACTGCCATCTCTCTTTATTAAGTAGAGTAACCTTTCCTTCGTGTTACGTTGGTTTTTATGATACCAACTAAAATGCTGAAATTGCTGAAAAGAACTATTCAAACATCAAACTCAACATATGATATTCTAGTACATGGTTTGGATTCTGAGTCTATCCGTATTTTAATTCAATGGCCGCTTGATATGAACACGAATGTGGTGTACACATGGAAATCAGAAATGAAGAGAAATCATATAATGGCAATTATTTGGGGAATTGACATACACTAGTTAGATAGATGGTTCTCTATGGCTTTGTAAACATGTTCCCTTTGGTTAAAATCCAGAGGTCGAGGTTCTGATCCAGCAGCCCTCATGACCCTGATAGTAACCTTTAAGATAGCTGTTGGGGTCCGTCCAAGTGGAAGAGCTCCAGGCAACATTGTGAGGGCTTGTTTGCGGGGCAATTGGGACACAACCCCAATGCAACGTGAGCTTGCCAGGGGCCAAGATGATGAAAGAATGGCCGGTCAGTACCGGCGCTACAGAATCCTAAGAGGGCGGCGATATGGCCTCGTTAACGCGGGAGAGAAGTATGTGGATTCCGCCATCGTTTTTTTTTCCAATCTAGATTGTATCTGGATCGAAAACTCATCTGTTTACACCAAGAGCACCACGGGCTCGCCGCCATCACAGCCGTTTTCCGCGGGGGCAGCTGGCCAGAGATCTCAGCCACGGTGTGTGCATCGTGTCTCGAGAAGGAGCAACCGTGGCGACCGTGGTGCCGTCTGACCACCCATTTGTACGACTTTGTCGCTGAACAAAAAACACTCTTTGCCACGGAATCTGCTTTAGAATTGTCTCAATTCAATTTGTGACTGGAAAGCCACCTGTGCATTGCGCTTTTCTGGAGTAGCCATCAAAAATACACACTAACAATGAGTGGTATATTATTTTGTGATTATAATTGTTCTTGGCTCTGGTTGATTGGGGGTTCTCAGCGTCTTGTGCGTCTGATAGTTAAAGATCAGTTAAATTCTGAATTATGGCTGGTTACTATTTACAACCAAAACAATTGTTTGTCTCTCATTAATAATCTTTCAAACAGATGGATGGAAATAAAACACATATATGCACACACACATTGTAAGTAATTGATGTTGTTTGAACACAGGAAATGCACCACTAAAACAGGGTCTTTGAATCCTTCCACTAATGAGCTCCAGCAGCCAAGAAGCTATCATTTTTTTTTTCCCTAAGACTTAAGACCTACTTTCACTGTTTTTCCATTTTGCGCCGTACAACCTTATTTCAAAGCAAATCCGAATCAAAATATTGGTATGAATGTATTTCTTCGGTTACTACCCTTATACAATCATTTGTGCTGCAGTAAAACATGAATGACATTACAGTTGTAATTCAGTTATTTTGAACACGTGATACAATGTGTGAAACATGGTTGACGGACGGTCTGCCTATTTCTGTAACTGACGATGGAAGGTAATGAACTTCCTCTTTTCTTTGGAGGATAATGCCACACCTGTTGTTGCTCATATTAATACAGTAGCATAGCAACACAAATTTGCATGACATACACTTTAAAGAGAAGTAGTTCCTCTTGTTGGCGAGTTTTAAGTAAACACACATGCTGTGACAAGATAAGTGTTTGCACATTGTATAAGGCATTTCGGACAATAAATCATTACCTAACATAACTAGGTATAAGAAGCTAATTATGCAGTGCTATGTTACAAATAAAAAACTGCTTTGGGGTAGTTAATAATATTTTGAACTAATTTAGACAAAAGATAATGACTGTTTTCTTCATAGCTAGCTCATTCAATTTATTACGCTATTTATCAAAGTATGAAGGTAAAGCACATCAGGCTTGTAGGTATTTTGTTACCTTCTTTACCTGTGTTCTTAGATTGTTCTTAGATTCTTTACCTGTGTTCTGCAATTTCCCTTTTTCATAGTCAAGTAAGCTGTATCGAATTCAAGTACAACATGAATATGAAGAAAGTGATATCTAGTTCATGTCAACCTGCAGGATTTTTTGCACAATTGTTACGTGGAATCGCCTGTTTTGCACTTTGCATTGCAGTAGTAGAAGCCAGGTAACAGGTTGTGCTCATTCAGTAGGTAAATGTTACAATTATACTCCATGCACCTTAATCAGCTGTGATGCCCTTGCCTTTTGGTTATTGGTTTTTCTATTCGCTTTGTTTATATATTTAGTTTATATCTTGTAATAGCATAGCGACATAGAGAAACATGATGTGATTCATGCAGAAAATGCCTGAAGCCTCATGAAATATGAAATTATTAGAAGAAAAAGCGAAGCATATAATGTAATTACTTCCCGGGTTTAAAAGAACGTCAATCAAGGCCATATCTGTGAATCGCTTAATGGGATATGAAATATCCTCTTCCAGCATGAGAAACTGAAGGCAAGCACTAATTAGTATGAATGACAAGAGCTAAGATGACTAATGCTGGCGAGGACAGGTTTTAATTGAGAATACTATAATAAAGTATCCTGCAGGTTTGCCAGTATGAAGTGCTGGTTTCCTATTGGTCGAAATAGGCCTTTGAAAAGACAAGGCAAGATTGTTATCACAATCAGCAGACAGAAAAAAATCTCATCCTGGGGAGGTCTGCACAAGACCAGCTCTATAATATCTGACCCAGTATGGTCATGTCAAAATAATCATGACCAAGTTAGTTGTTGTGCTTCCAACAGCCTACCGTTGAAATGGAGCACATGTGATTCCCATATGGTTTTGGTGCCCCTGCAACAAGACTTTTCAGTCGTCATCGTTACAACCATGAGTTTAGAAAATGGGATGAATCCGACCTGAATATGGCAGTCAAATAAAAGTCATGTGACACGACATTACAACAACAAAGCAGCAACCCTACTCCCCAGGGCGGTAGCATAAGCGGTTCCATATTTCATGCTCATGTAATTATCCTGTGTTTGGATTGAATTATATCCCATTATGTCCAATATTTCTTTCCATTGATTGAAATATACATAGTACTGTTTGCCATTAAAACTGTACATGTTTGTTTACTGTTTGATAGCATGATTGTATGTAGAATGTATTGTATGACTATGTTGTTGCCATTTTATTTGACATGTCCTCATAACGGATTACTCGTGCTAGTATTTACTACACACTGTAATACTATTAATCCATGTTATTCTTTTTCTCTCCTGCTTGATCTCTGATTGCTTTTGTGGCGGGGTTGTTTTCAGCTGTGTCTCATGTAGATGCAGACAGCAGATGCAGACAACGTGTGCGTCGGAAGATGCATTGCATCTGTGTGTGGATCACATGATTTGTACGAGATTTGGAGTGTGTTGTTCACCCGTGCTTACACTCTCAGTGCATCCTCGCTGCAGGCTATTGTCTGTCTCTGAGTGGATGTCAGACATTGCATTAGTCAATGTTGTGTGTGTGTGTGTGTGTGTGTGTGTGTGTGTGTGTGTGTGTGTGGGGGTGTGTATGTGTGGGGGAGTATGTGTGTGTGTGTGTGTGTGTGTGTGTGTGTGTGTGCTGTAGTGTGCATCTGGGTAAGTGGGTGAGGGTGTGTGTGTGTGTCTGTTTGTGCGTGTGTGTGTGTGCATGTGTGGCAATGTACCTCCTGTGTGTACATGCACACACGTGTGTGTGTGTGTGTGTGTGTGTGTGTGTGTGTGTGTGTGTGTGTGTGTGAGGTGGTGTGCACATATGTTCATGCGTGTGCGTGTGCGAGAATGAATGAGGTTGAACGTGTGTGTGTGTGTGTGTGTGCCTGTTTGTGAGAAGGGGGCGTTTGTGAATGTGTGCACAAGAAAGAGACGCCATTACCGCTTCACTGAAGCTAACATGTCAAAGTCGTAGCTGTTTTACATTTTGAATAGTATTTAACCAATCGCATAAGACTTATCATCTTTAAGATTCAAGTTTGGAAACTCATGATCGTGGCCTTGATGCATTCTGTAATTCCTTTTCTTACATAGGCCAGTTAATCATTGGGAAAAGATGAATTCATATCACTTGGTAACAATGGCAGCCCGACGTTGCTATGGAAGCGAAAAGCCAAACCTAGTGTGGTTGAATAGGATGTTAATTAACCATTTTACAAGGTTGGATGAATAGCAAATCAATGCTTATTATGGCTACAACAAGCTTGCCGTTTGAGCTGCGTACATTCTAGATCGTGTTTACGTTGATTTCAGGACTAAAGGTGAAGAAGAAGCTGATTAGATGAGGTAAATAAAACATCCTTTTTGATGCGGATATATTTTGAGAGAGATCCTGGCTTGTCTTTCATCTCAGAATAATTGAGAGAAAGAATATAGAAAGGCTGTATGAATACAACCTATTCCTAATTAAGTTATTCTATATTCTATAGCTTTTTCAAATAACTTGATACTTGTGTATAACTAAAAAGTGTAACCTTGGAACGGTTACTCTCCTCTGTGTCCTCTGTGGGTCTGACATGTTTGGATGTGTTCCTTTAACTCTCTAACTTTTTAATTTCCTTTAACCCTTACCCTCTTCCCTCAAGAGTCTTTTTCCAGGTCGCCATTGTAAGTAAGACTGCGTTCTTAATGACTTGCCTGGTTATAAAAAAGGTTACACAAAATAAAATTAATTCAGTTTTTTTATATTTTCGACATTAGTTCCGAATAATAGAAAGCATACATTTTTGAATGACAACATCATATTCCAATGACATTCAGTGTTGGATCAGGGTGCACAAGCTGCTTCCTGCAAATTAAACACCCAATTTAGCTGTAGTACACATCTTTTCTCCCCGGCTGACTGTGATGGCAATCAAAACGTTGCGGAGCCTGACAAAAACCCTTGCTTGCATGGAAACACATTTTGATGATTTCATGACAACATTTTCCAGCGATAGACACCGGTGCTTTGCATGACCACACAGCCACCGGCGGCCATTTTCAAAGTTGTCACGCGTCGACCGAATCAAACACTTAAAACAAGGTAAAGGATGAATTAGGACTATTAGGTTAATTCCTAATTTATCGTGTATTACTCTTTTGTCCCTCTCTATAATTACTCTGCCACTGGTTTAATTGAATCTGAGCGCGAGCCAACAGAAGATAATTTGTTTTCAAAGTGCTCCGGCGGCTGCGCATTACGGCGGAAATGACACACGGTTGTATAATGCATGCGGCTGAGCCAGTGATACCAGCCATCACAGAGGAAATGAACTCATATCACTGTCTGCACACACACACACACACAGTAAAGGCAACCAACAAAAAACAATAACAACAGCCAAACCCAAATGCCCACATCTCACTCATGTTTTGCATTCAAAAGCAAACATCCAATAACAATGCTGAATTGGAAATGAAGTAAAGCACAGTGATCTGATATGATTGTGTAGGTTGGGTTTTGTCACGAGTGTGTGTGTCTGTGTGTGTGTGTGTGTGTGTGTGTAGAGGGGGGTGGGGGGTATATGTGTATGTATGTGTCTCTGTATAGGCAAGTGTGAATGAGATTTGATGAGGTGGACATACCAATGTATGTATGTGTGTGTGTGCGTGTGTGTGTGTGTGTGTGTGTGTGTGTGTGTGTGTGTGTGTGTGTGTGTGTGTGTGCGTGCGCGCGTGCGCATGTGTGTGTGTGTGTGTGTGTGTGGTAAAGTATGTGGATTGCCTCGTTATCAAGCAGAAACCTGATGGAAAGCGTTAAGCCCGGCCATCGATGCGCCCATAATTGTAGAGCAGATTCCTTGGCAACCACCATGGATTGTTGACCATCTCTGAGTGAGGACCTGGAGTTGTTTGGGGACCGGGATAAGCTGGCCCGGTCCGCCGGTGCCCTTAAACCACCGCGTGTAATTGATTAGACTTGCACATAATATATCACATGCCAACGCAGGGCTCACTGTCACCGGTGCGGGCCGTGTGCTGAAGAACCGCACTCCACACGGAAGGACAAAGGAAGGAGAGCGAACGAGTTGACATGTTATTATGTCAGCGCGGTGCTGTGCTCATCGTTGCGGTGCTGTGCAAACATGCAGTGTGTAGGTATATGGGCTGAGGAACTACATGTTGTGTCTATTTCTTTGGCCTTAGAAACCAACACAACAGCATGCCAACTTATTAAATAGCATTCTGCGGTAAATAAAAGTTTTTTTTTCCCAATGTGAATATTTGAAAGGACTAAACTGACGAGAAAGAATCCAGAGTACATCGCTTTCCTAGCTTCTCTCCCGTTATGAGGCATCGATTTCCATGTAAACTCTGAACTCACACACAAGTGCTGAATGCAAAGGTTAAGGAAACAGTTCCTCTGTGTTCTGATCATATTACAAAGCATACAGAGACCCCCGATTCCTCTCCACTCAAACTAAACTCACCCCCCCCCCCCCCCCCGGTTGTACTTTCTTATTAGGTGGCTGGGAGAGTTTCACTTCTGCAAATTCTCCTGACAAGATAGATAATAACATTTTAGCATTAGCTTGTGGATCAATGTTCATCTCGTGTGCTGCTCACACGCTCCGGCAGTCATCTGAGTGACGACACGCGGTATTGGTGCTGACATGTGTCCGACTCGATAGCCGTACGCTCATAACCTTGGACGCCGAGAGATCAACTTTTCATTTTGGAAAACTCTTCAAGGGGGCGATTCAACGTGCTCGTTACTCTTCAGCGCATAGGACAAGTGTTGTGATTTGGTTTTCATCTGTGAATCATATCAGGCTTTCTCCTCACCGCATCCCTCCACTAGGCCCGTTTCAACCTTGGTTTTTCCATGATGAGAATAATGTTTGCTTGAAAACATCCCTGATCCCTTTCTCCCAGTCACCCAGAAGACGCGGGTTCCACGCCGCCCGCCAAGATCAACACACGCCCGATCTGGCCGTGCTTCTGACTTCATTGGTGAGTTGTCTGCGCGGGGAGGAGGACGTACGCCGTGAGCAAGGCATTGGGAGGATGAGCCGACGAGCAGGCAGGGCTGCAGTCGTTCGGATGCACATGTATTAAGACTCTTGATAATTAATCACTGTAATTAAATACCTTTCATGAGAAAAGACACCATATCAAAACAACAACACTGTTACAGACAAAGCTTGGAGCTAACTATCACAAATGACTTCATTTGGTAATTAGGGGTTCATACGTGTGCTGTTTAATTAACAATTTAACTAAAACAATTCATACAATTCAACAATACCAACTACAGTAATTGCAATGCTAATAACTCACTATTGTTATTATTGGTCTTATCATTAATAGTATATGTATGTATTTATATTATTATCATTATTACAATACGCATATCAATTTGTTGTGTCTTCCAAACCAGAGGTCTAAACACTGCCCATCAACACTAACTGTTGTGTTGAACAAATGCAGTATTTTTTTCCTGCTGCGCGAAGTGGGAGTGGCTTCGTGTGTTTGGGGCGTGGCCTGGCGCTCCGCACACTTCGCCTTGTTCAACATCACGGAGCTCAGCGAGAGAGGCTCGACAACTAAATGTTACCCTACTCACTAATTGTGCATCATTTAATACGTGCCGTTTTGCTGGTTGAAAGCACACCAAACAGTAGACTTGTCTATCTTCGAACACACTCTGCTACAGAAGCGCCTCATCCGACTCCGGCTGTCCAATCTACGTCACCTGATACTTTGATGACTTTTGGAAAGAAACTTCTGCGTGAAACGAGGGGCCAGGGCGCGCGTCCTGCACAATAAGTACATGGACACTGGCTCACCGGTGCGGGACACATGCGCGATATTTACGCTTTACATTCTCCTTCTCCAAAAGCTGACCGGAGGGAGAGAGGAGGAAGTGCTCCCAGCCGCCGGACGCGCGTCTTCTTTGTATCCAGCAGCTGCTTCTGAATGCATGGACAAACACGGCGGCTCTGCGCAGACCTAACGCTCCTGGAGGGAGAGCTTGGACCCCGTCCAATCTACACGCGTGTTCCTCAGAGATGAAGCGCCTGAGCCAGGTGTAGAAGAGGAGTATAACAACTTAAAACTAATATCGGCGCAACGTTTGACTCGCATCCTCGCCAGAACGCTTCGCATCTTCTGGTCCCCGAGAAAGCTGCGGCCAGTTTCGCTCCCCGGATTGTAAAAAAGGGTAGAAACAACACTGAACACTGTTCAGCAGAGGTTCGCTTTCCTGAGACACCATGGATGTAAGGTTTTATCCGACGGCTGGTGGAAATTCTATTCCAGGAGATCCGCAAAACCTGGATTTTGCCCACTGTTTGGGCTACTACAACTTCAACAAGGTGAGACACATTTCTATCTGAATGTAAATCATGTGCGCATATCGACTTAATACCTGACCCGACTTAATGAACCGAAACATAGCCTACTTTCTTTGCTGCCTCGACTTTTTTGTGTAAAGATTGAGTTCAGCTGTGGATTTGCTGGCTTTCTTCACTTTTGCAAACAGAGTAGTTGTCAAAATGACTAAAAACAAACATCTGTGGCATATTGTCATTGATGGAGTAGTGCATTACTAAACTATTCACTATTCACCTTGTAGAGCTCACTGTGTCTGTAGCAGTGCATTACTAAACTATTCACTATTCACCTTGTAGAGCTCACTGTGTCTGTAGCAGTGCATTACTAAACTATTCACTATTCACCTTGTAGAGCTCACTGTGTCTGTAGTAGTGCATTACGAAACGATTCACCTTGTAGAGCTCACTGTCTGTACTCTGTAGTAGTGCATTACTAAACTATTCACCACTGGGGTGTTAACCCTAATCGGCGCTGTTGGCTTCACATTGTCGTGTTCTCTAACACCAGTGGATGGCTATTGTAATGACATCCTATGAACGGTGAAACGAGAACATTCAATCAGCATCAGTGGTGAGTAATTGTAACAGCACAATTACAATGTGCGAAAATCACGCAGAAAATCTTTACTTGTTAAAAACACGCCCCCTCTCCCAAATGATGACAAAGGAGGCCAGCACTTTTAACAATGATTTTAGTTTTGACTTGAGTCCATGATTGGAAACAATGGTAAACTTCGTGGGAACAACTAGCCCACTATGTTCAGTCAGCCTTTTTTGTTTTCAATTAAGTTCAATTCAGTTTTTTTTTCTGAATCCAGGGCTTCTTCTTGCGCAACAGCATTTGGGTTAAATATTCAACATAAATTCGAACCGACAGTGATGCAAAAGTTAATCAACAATAGTAGTAGTGACCCCCACCCTGTCCAATGCACACACACACACACACACACACACACACACACACACACACACACACACACACACACACACACACACACACACAGTGCAATTGTGTTTATTCTATTTCCCCTGCTATCTAAGCCCCCAACACAGTGAGTTACCCAGCTCATCTGGCTGTTTCATCACCTCTTTGTCTTGTGTGGATACCTATTCTCCATACGTGCCCAGTTTCATCATGTCCTCATCAGCTCACAGAGATCCAAACAACATTGCTTGAGAATGTAATCACAAGCTAATACCAGGCCAGATGATTGGTCCAAGGTCCAACTACATGTTCCTCCACGTGTACCTGTGATTGGCTGAGATGCTATTGCTGGTGAAGGAAAGAAATACTGCTGAGGGTGGAGTGGGGAGGTGGGTGGTGGTGGTGGTGGTGGTGGTGTCAATGGGTGATGTGGTCATGGAGACTTCAATGTCTCTGTTCATATGAATCCAGGAGGGTATGTGGCAAAACATGCCAACTGCCACATGTTCCCGTTGCTTAGATATCAAAGTGGAATATTTCAGGGTTTTTGTAGGCAGTCGACATGACATGGACTGCTCCTCCACCCAGAGAATCTTTCATGTGGAGGATGTGATCTAGATGGTGCAGCAGCACTTCTGTTATCACCCATTCAACGTTTGATATTCCGGAGGTAATTACAAGAGTCACTAGCTTTTTGCAGGTTTGCCAAACTATATTCTCCTGGCCAATCGGTGCAGGAAATTATAAAAAATATTTTCAATGACAGCCACAAAAGAGAGGCCGGAGGCATTTAAAACATCAGAGATTCCCTCAACATTAACAGAAGTGTTCACGTGAGTGGCACAAAGCTAATTAGCTGCTACATTTACAACTAATGAAGCTGCCAGTGTTGGACGCTAACATGAAGGAACAAGACTGGTGCAGAGGAGAACCATGTCATTAGAGTGCATTATGCTTAGGAGAAATGGATTGAGCTAGAAGTTACTGTAATGGAGTTTATCCTCCCTGCATGCAAACCAAGTGTTTTGCAGATTGTCTCTCTCATTCCCCAGGGGATTTCATGGTTGTTTTTTTGTTGTGATACATTTCATTTAGTTTGCGGTGCACCGGTATCAGAGCCATCAAAAGTAATGTTTGAAAAAAAAAACCCCAGCACTTTAGTTTAAGAGAAAGTCAGTGGTTTTACATTTATAGGGCAGGCATCTGGAACACTCAGCCGTCAATGTTTCACAGTCAGAGAACCGGGCTGTTTACATGAGCTGTTGGAAACTATGTTCAGACATATCATTGATCTGGTGGAGTCAATGCTTTTCTAATCATGAGATGGTTTTGAAAGTTAAATATGAAACACGTTTGATCCTTTACATTCAAGATTAGAACTAGCTTGTGGTGAGAGATGTAATGTCCCGGTACTCTTGGACCAATTGCTGATGAGGTGAGGGAGATCAGTCAGAACTTGTAAATTGGAAAATGGAAGAGGGGCAGACAGACAGGCTACCTCATGAAACTAAGAACAACACTGCTGCCAAAATTGTAACACTGTTGGGTGTTGATCTTTTGTTTGGCTCTCAACCTCAGCAGCAATCTGGAAATCACAGAGTCAGTCATTGTTTGCAACAAATGTTGTTTACAAGTTCACACGGCCTCCCACAAGATGATATCAGTTCCTCACACTTTCACAGATCTTTATGTTTGCTGTGCTTAGGGATTTTCTGCAATGCTTGTTCGTAAACCAATTTGAAAAAAGTCAAATGAAATTGATATTTTGGCAGAAATGTACAACTAAATATGTCCCACACGCATGAAGTGTCACCACTACTACATGCAGCATGTACACCTATACAGCATATGACCTTTCATCGGTGGTGTCGAATATGGAGTTATACACATGTGGGAAAAAGTATGAACAAGTATATTATATATGAAGTTAGCTAAACGCCTCATCTGGCAAGATATTACCCTCTTGAAAAGATTGCTTTTTTAAAAATGATTATGAAAGCCTGGAGGCCTACGACTCTGAATTCTGCACAAATGGACACAGATAAAGTTCCCCTTGAGGACGTATTAAACATCTACTTTAGATTTTATTAGCCACTCATCTGTGATGAGGAAGACTAAGTGTGTTGTAAAAACGATGATCAGGTAGGGAGCTGTCCACATCGTCTCTGTTGGCATGCTGATTATGCTGCGGCTATCGCGAGTTCTGTGTCCATAACATGTGCCGGGGTGACTACAGTAACCAAAAAACGCGTAAAACTGCAGATGGATGTTCATTATGCCCCATCGCTCTGCGTGGAGGAGCACACAATGATTAAGGACCAAAAAGAAAACGGGGAAAAAAGATACACGGATATGCGGTATGTTGCATTATGGCGAAATATTCATCAATAATTAGCTGTTCTTGCTTTGCCGGGTGGGCCGTGCTGCCCCTAGGTCACCTCTCTCCTGCTTTGTTTCACCGCACCTCTGATGGGGCCGGCGGCGACGGGGTTAAAAAGTGTTCTCCAGCAGAGAGCTGTGTGCATCTCTCCAGTGTACACAGCTGGTGCCATTTCATCACACGCAATCTAAACATATCCAAACACTACTTTAAATGGTGGAGGGCTGGACGGGTGGGGGCGGCATTGCTAATCTAGCAGGTTGTCTGCTTAGCCCCCCCCCCCCCATGTCCAGGAAGTGAATAACCAATGAGTTTCTCAGAATTTCCCCATTGTCATGGTCCTGGTTTGGTGGATTTAGTTAGACACCTATTTCCCTCAGAGATCCCAGTGTTATTTTACGGATGCCAAATCCAAGATGCCATCCAAGTGTATTGTTCCCTGACATGCAAACCTGGCAGCATTTCTCAATGTGCACGTGCATTGGGCTCATTTGATCAAATATCAACACCAAAGTGCACATTTGCATTTTATCTCTAGTGTTCACCAATTGTTTGGTTAGTGTCCAGGATGAGTCCTCAAGCAATCATGCAATGAAGTAGTGTTGGAGGAATATTGGTGGAAACTATGTAAATGTTTATGGAAACTGCTCTTACTAAGGTCTATGACGATTGCTTCTGTCGAATACACCCAACCCGGGCTTCTGATGTCCTGGTTGGCCCCAGATTACTACACTAGTCAGATCCACACACGCATGCATACATAATTCAAACACCCACACACATTGCGCACACATACATGCACACACACACTCCAAATGATCACACGAAGCCGTGCTCAATTTGCTCCACTTCTGCTGTTGGTGTATTTTAACAAGGTTAAGGTGACTCTGCACAGATTCTACAGGGAGCAAGGAAGTCAAACTTATATGAACATCAGGTAGAAAATGGACTCTACAGTATGTTCCATATCGCGTTGAAAGCTCTGCGGTTGCTGTTAAAAATATAAAATGTGATGAAGGATTTCTTGTTTCTTTTCTGTTTACTTCTGTTGGTTTAAAGAAAGTCATTAAAAACAAGACTGGGCTCCCAGTTCGGCCAACACACACATTGACGTTTGCAGGGTAGCAAGTTGCCCCAAGGAAGGGGAAGTCAACACAACTCAAATATGTCCTGGCTTATTGTACTGCGGTGTGTGCGTGTTGCAGCTATCAGATACATGCATTCAGAATATACTTAACTGCAGTGCTGGTTATGGTCAGTGTTTTGTTTCAACATCAACATTTTGTGATCGCCTGACTCAATAATAGAGTTTAGGCTTGGAGATAAGATGGACATGTGATACATCACAACACTTTGTGTCCTGTCTTCTGAAAGGAACAGCACTGCTAACCTTTATAAGGACAGCTTTCTATCTCCACAGTTCCCACCGATATTCCTCCATCCTTAAATCTTGATTTTATGACCTAATGGTTTTCTGCATTTTAATCAACCTTATCCTAACCTTAACCTTACATTATCCAGTGCCTTTTTCTTTCTTGTTCCAAAATGTCACGTAATGTTAACTTTAAATGATTTCCGACAACCTTTTGCCCCCATCTTCTGATTAATAATAAAACCTAAGACCAATGGTAAGTTTTATATGCACATTTGAATTACATTTAGTCGTTTAGCAGATCGCTTTAGAGTCATTTGCGAAGATACTTATTCAGTATAGCCCAAATGGGAAATAAACTGAAATCACACACAGGGAATTTTTTTCCTGGAAGTTTTCTTATTCAACAGTTTTTAATAGCAATATAATACAACCCACATTATACTTTATTTCCCCCATCACTATGAATCAGATTGTGTTTGTATGCTGCATCTCTTACAGCATTAACCTTGTTGACTCATTCAAAAGGAAAATGATTCATCAATCCTTCCTAGTTTGTTCGTTCAGTAATTATTTGATGCCTTAATGTGTTTAGCTATTATGTAGCCATGTTTAGTAGAAAAGCATGTATTATATATTAAAACATGTATTATTCTGTGTGTATATAACTCCTAGTGGTCCATTGTGAGATGGCCAGATCCATTTGTGTTGAAAAGCTCTAAGACCAACACTCACAACAATATTTTATTTTCCAACTGAAAATACTTCCATGGCTAGGCCTTAATTCCTTTAATTCCCGTAATTCCTTTAATAATCATATATCGACAAATTCCCTCGCCACATCGCCTCGCATTTCTACAAGTCTTTTTGTGTTCTGTATGGGAGAGATACACCCCCCCCCCCCCCCCCCCCCCCCCCCCCCCCCCCCCCCCCATGGTTTCGTGTCACATGTGTTCGACTCAAGGCAGACATTGA
>OMKI01005409.1:58301-72160 GCA_900302315.1 Phycis blennoides
TAACCTTTTCCCAGATAAGCCCAATGCGGGGTTCATTATCCGAGTGTCTGAGGTAACCCAAGGATTTCATGACTCAAAGTTACACACAGCTGGGTGCATGCAAGGGGGCGCCACATATTGACAGATGTTTCACAGCTGAACTTTCAATACATCTGTCAATGAAATGTGCATTCTAGCATTTATGGATGTTTTTTTTTTTTTTCCTGCGGGATATTCCCCCATGCATGGAGATGAATCTCAGTGCTGCATGGAGATGTGGCTCCAGCGTGCAGCCGCTGCAGGTACAACTTGCGCCGAAGGACCGGAGAGCCCAAACCACCTGCTTTTGGCGACTGCTAGCAGAGCTCGTGGCTCCACTTATTGGTGTGTGACGCTGTTAACATTGCTGCTGATTCGCCAGTGTCTCTCCAAGGCATAGACTAATTAATGGATCCCACTCACAGTTGATTAGCAGCAGTTCTTTCGGTAATTACATTCACACACTAACCACTGAGAAGAAAAGGAGAATAAGGAACAAAAAAACACAGACACAAAGGGCTGCGGAAATACATTAATGCACTCCTCGGTACAGTCTGATCTTAATTTGTTTCTGCTATTGTTTGGCCCGTGCTAAGATAAGAAACCATTTTCACTCTGTCTATGAAAGTTGTGGGGCATTCATAATTTAAGAGTGTAATAAACACACAAAAGAGAATTGGCACTCTGTTGAAAGGGAGAGAAAGGGAGCGGGGCCGTGTTGTGTCGGAGGAACTTCATGAAGACTCCACTAGCTCATGTTCTCCCTGCGCGCCGTGTGGGCCGGGTTTACACTCCTCAGTCACACAGAGGTGTATTGTGCTCCAGGGCCCAGCTGCTCACCCATAATTCTTCATTCTATGTCCCATTGTTCCTACCTGTCAGCACGCTTGTGTCTCAAAAGAAAGGAAGTGGCTGCCATTTTGCCAGCAGGCTGTGTGGGTTGAAGATGGGGGGGGGGGAGCAGAAACACCATGCTATTTGTTCATTCACTTTTTTATTCATTTATTTATTTAGACGACGCACCACTTTTTAATTGCTCATCTGTAGTGTTAACAGCCGAGCCTGATTGAATTCAGTACGTGCAAACTTTGTTTGCGTGGATGTAAGTGACGTTGATTGATATACCTCCACCCTCTTAATTGATATGAAATATTAATGACAAAGATGCGTATGAACCGCAAATGAGGATCATCAATCCAACATCAGATATGTATGTCCATTTGTGTGATAATTAGTCACTTATCCCCCAATCAGCCCGTCTCTCCGGCCCGTCCTCGTCCCTCACCGCGTCCTACCCCTCACCGCGGGTAGGCCTGCTGCGGCGGGCCTCCTACAAGTTGATAACGTGCCACCGCGTGTTGACGCCTTGCTTTGTCATGCAAACGCCTCCTTAATTGACATCCCATAATAGCCGAACGGGCAGAGGCCAGCATCTCATTATCGCAGGTCCAACTCGACCCCGATCACGGAGGCGAGGCCGGGGGGTTCCGTCCGACCGGGGGCCGCGTGACGGCGGTTCTGCGGGTTCTGTGGGGCTCCGCGGGGTTCTGTGGGTGCTCACGCCGACGGTTGACGTCCCGGTTGTTGTCTTTGTGTTCACAGTTCCAGAACAACAACTACATGAACATGACGGACGCCAACGGGACGCCCCTGGCCGCCGGCGATGTAAGTATGACTCACCGTCGCCGCGCGCCCGCTGAGGTCAGGACACTCACGAGTTGCTCCTGATCTCATCTACACGTCCGATGACCTCCTTTCGTCTCCCTACCCCCTGCTGTAAAAGAAATGAAAGTCAAAACAAGCAGTATGCGCGTGAGTGATGGACAACATGGTATTTATTTTGCCCCCCCCCCCCCCCCCCGGACCTGTTTGGAAAGTAGTATCTGGAAATGAAATGAGTTGAATATAAGCTCTCAGTGAGGAGCCCTCACACACAGTTTTGTTCTGTTCAGCGAAGATGTGTGAACTCTTTCACGCGGGCCTCTTCCCTCCCGACACCGTACCGCTAACCTAACACCTCCTGTTCTGCAACTACAAATCAGCACCCTCCGAGCACAACACAGGTAAACCACGGCGACACAAAGAGAGGTCCCGGCAACAGAAAAGGCTCGGGTGTTCGCTTCGGTTCGGTCCGGAGCAACAGAGCTTCCCTCCGCGGCGGGGAGAAAGGAAAACAAGACGTAACCGTGTGCTAAATATACCGTTCTTAGTCTCCCTCCACCCACTTCACTGCCCTGTCATTAGAGACAAGCACACCAGAAATACCCATCATCCTCTGTGGTTCCAACAGACTAATCTCATCTTACTATACTTTAGATCGGTCTGCTTTCAGACCCTAATAGAAGGGCCTTCGTCGCCCCGGGCCGAGCGGGTGAAGGCAGGGCTCCATTGTCTGCTCCGCGTTGGTCCACGTCTCCCAAGGCACCCATTGTTTCCGTAGGTAATTAACTGGGTGTCGTGGATGCTACTGTGGCATTCGGTACAAAAAAGACAAGAAAAGAATAAACACACCAGTGTCGTCAAAGTATTTGGAGGGGGATGGGGGGGGGTGACCTTATGTTTGAGTGACTGCACCACAAAGCCCAAGAGCACTACGGGAGTAAGTTTTAATTTTACCCCACATTTGCTTTGAGTGGGTGCTTCCTCTCTTTCGAATGGGCTGCTGGGGCCCAGTACTTCAGTAGGTGTGCGCGTGTGTGTGTGTGTGTGTGTTTGTGTGTGCATCTGCGTGTGTGTGTGTGTGTGTGTGTGTGTGTGTGTGTGTGTGTGTGTGTGTGTGTGTGTGTGCGTGTGTGTACTGTGTGTGTGTGTGTGTGTGTGTGCCTGCACGTGTGTGTGTGACTGTGTGTGTAGGAGGGTTGGGGTCGTGTGAGGAGGACCAACAGCCAGCTGTGAGGGCCCCCTCTGTAGCAGCAACGCTGGGGAGACGTTTGTATGGGGGGGTGAACAGGGGGTGCTAGTTGATGGCACCGCTCAGCTCATTTGCATTTTATCAAAGGAAACAACTGTTTCCAGCGTTACGCCACAGATGGCGTTATGGAGGAGAGAGAGAGAGAGAGAGAGAGAGAGAGAGAGAGAGAGAGAGAGAGGGAGACGAGCAGAGGAGGCCAGGGGAGGAGAGTGGAAACGTGTACAGTGTACACGACGTATTTATTGTTCCGTGTTTTTATCCTTAATGATTCAGGCGGTTTCTCCGCAACGCCTGCTCATAAAGAGATCAATATCTGTGATTACAATGTTTTGTAAAAATGGATCCCATAATACGCTCGCCCCGGGATGAATCTATTCCATGTGACAGTCCAAGGACTCTGTATTCTACACTATGAATGAACCAGTGTTGTAAGTCATGATGCACCCTTTATTTATGGAGCACTCACACAAAACGTTCAACTAAATAAAGAATAAACAGTGGTACATTATTTAAACATTTAATTGTTTCCACAACTGTATTTGCTCTAAGTGAACAAAGCATGCCCCCGAACCTCTGGACTCTGAAAAGCAGCACCGTGGATTCACCGTAATCCCCGCGCTGCCATTACAGGGCTTTTGCGCAACTTATAATTAAGATACATCGACGAAAGGGAAAGCCACTGTGCGTGTGAGTGTCAGAGCCATTTAGATAGCTGACATATCATTTACCTTATGCACTTAAGGGATGAGATAAGATGACCTCTGCGCTCCGGTAAAGAATACAGGGAGGGAGGAGGAGGCCTGGCTGTTTCCCTCAGGAAAAATGATACGGTACCCCGAGATAGAGTTCCCCCTAACAGGTATCCACTTACCCTCACAATCAAATTAGAGAGGTGTAATGAACTACAAACATGCAGAAATGGCCTTCAGATATTTCAAATTTGAAATAATGTTGATTGGGAGAGCCACAGTGAATGTTGCCGTGCTGGGAGAGCCATGCACTCTGCCTGTCCAGATATTGGAAATCGGAGCCCCAACACTGGCTCTATTGATTCCAGGGACGATTATATGCCGTAATTGCATGGTGCTGCCTTTAACAAGTCTTGGTTATTGCATCTGTGAATTGGATTACAAAGTTTATTGAAAGACAGGAGAAATTGCCTGAGAAGTGTTTTCTGGGGCTGGCCCCTCCTAACATCTGAGGAGCACAGCGGTCCGGCAAGGAGAGGAACTTGGGGAAGGGGTTGATGAGGGAACATCATCGTAAATGTCCCTCTTTCAGCTCCTTGTGATTTTCCTCTGCGTTTTCATCGTTACGACCAGCCCAGTTAACGTTTATTGTCGGCACTTTTATAAAAACGCACATTGCTGATGTGAATAGTGTGTGTGTGTGGTCCGGTGAGGAGAGTTCTGTTTTCTGTGTGTGATATCAGTACAGTTTGAGGATATGATCTGCTGACAGTTCATTCAGTAATAATCATTATTGTATAGAATTAGGGGTTAGAGAAGTGGATAAGGGTAATGGTTAAGGTTAACCCTAACCCTATTAATAATGTATATGTATGTATGTATGTATGCATACATAAATACCTTGGTTAACATGAACACCATTAGTGAATTACAACTACACCATAAGTTAACTGTTTAACTGTTAATGAACTGCTTGTTAATTGTTAGGTCATGCTTATTAGTGCATTAACTAAGTTAAAGTTCAAGTTAGTTAATGGTTAATTAATATAGCCTCATTGTAAAGTGTTACAGAATAAAGTTTATTCATAGCTATACAACCATTCTCATTTGGGACAAAGTGTTCAAATAGAAATTGTACTAAACATCAAAATCTGATGAAACATGAAGTCATGATAAAAGTATGATGGATACAAATGTACTGAGAGGTAAAACCAATAAATATCATAGAAATATAACAACTAGAATCCTTTGCATCTGCTGCTGAAGCTGGCCCGCCCTGGTGTCTGAGAATGCTTTGGCAGCCAATAGAATACACACTCATGAGCATGTATACACACACAGACACACGCGCTCACACACACCATCCATATGCACCCTGGGTTATATACAACAAAAAGTCAACATACACTCTGCCCACATATGCTTTGTGTCCTCCTTTAGATGTCCATGCCCACTTCACTCTGAGCCAACTAGCATCTGGTCTGGTACTTGGCTCTTGTGAGCCTTTCAGAACTATTTAAATGGATAATCAGCCTGCTGATGTGAATAAAGTGGATTGTGCATCTCTTAATCTGAGATCAGAGCCCCCCTAAGCTGCTCCCCGTGCAGAATTAGACTGGCTTTATGTGAAGTGACACCAGACAGTGTGTTTGACTCTGTAGCACTCCATGGGCACTACCAGGACTCTGCAAGTCTGGCACCTCGACCCCAGGGACGGGCCGCGGCGCGCTGACAGCTGACACTGACCCCGTCGAACGCCCACGTCTCCATCATCGGCTTTGTGCGGATGTTCATTTGGCTCGTCGTTACCGGGGAAGCCCGGCCGCACAAACGCGCTCCACAATATTTGACAATATTGCCTGTCGTTTGTCCTCTTGTCGTGGCGCGTCCATTCAGATCACGCCAAGGTCTACTCCTCTCCTCCAGTCCCGCGCGGTGCGCCGCGTGACGGCGAAGGTCATGCGTGATGCGAAGGTCATGCCGCGTCAGCTCCGGGGGTCCAGTTGTACTTCCCTTCTGTCTTGAAGGTTGTTTGGCATCTCTTAGTTGGGTCTTTAATTCAGGGCACCGTGCCCTGTCCCTATATGTGTGGCCTACATAGTGCTGCCCTAATTTACCGTACACAATCCAATGGCACTAGGATCCCACTTACATCAGCGAATGATGTCATGAGGCCGGGACGCGATATAAATGGTACAAGTGATGGATTGTCTGCAGACTCTCTGTTTGGCTGCCTGTATTGACTCCACCTGCATTGTGCATCAAAACCTGCTTCATGCACGATACAGAATTAATCTTAACAGATGAATTATAGATAAATTGCTTTAAATTGCAGTAGAGTAGACAGAGTAATGCCCAGACTCTCTCCATTGCGTCGAACAACCTGTGAGCTGATTTCTATTATATTTGAACTGGGTGGTTTTGCTGTTAAAAAGGAAGGAAGTGGGACAGACACAAATGTCTGTTCCTTCATAACTTTTTAATGTGTACAATTAGTTATAAGTTCATTCTTAGTTAATTCTTGTTATTTCCCTTGGAGCGCACACAGGCTGAGTAGGCTGCAGTTCACTTATCAGCCACTGGGGCTGGTAATGGGAAGAATGTCTGGTTTTCACTCATAGTACCTTTAATAGTGCAAAGCCAACATCTGAAGCCAAAAATCCAAAATCAAGATAACCATCACCTCTGCGAAGCCATCCTGCTAATTCTGCAAAATATTAACACCAAGTTATTACAAATACAGCAAGTTGTATATATTTTTGTTGTATTTGTGCCCATCTGGAAATTTGTGCAAAACAGATTTATGGGCCGTTGCCCAAAAAAAAGCCACCACAAGCCACCCCATACAGTAGAGCTGACTGAAAAGGATTATAGAGTGAAATGCATGGGGAATGGGAGAACTCTATTACCTCCCCTTTACCACCACTGGAATTCATCAGTGCTTGTCAACTCAGCTGCCCTGAGTAGACAATGAATTAGTTTCAAGTATCCATGTGCTGATGCAAGCTAAGGGAACATTAATATTCTCTAATCAAGGGCTGTGTTGGCATATTGCCTCTGCAGCCCCCATTCTGTTATGCCATCCCCTTGTGGAAGGAAAGGAAAGGCTGAATGAGACAGGACAGGGTGAGCATGGTTAACACACTAAGGCATTTTGTATTGGTGCTTCGCACCTTTACTGTCCATGTTGGTGGTAAAAAATAACCGCCAACAAATGTATCTCTCGGCGTCATTGTCAGTGCGCTCGATACAAAATCAATATGATGGATGTAACTCCTGATCAATACAAACAAATGAACGTGAAAACCCCACGTCTTATCACCAGCCATGCACCGGGGCACATGGTGTTTTTACTTATTATGGACGGCGAAAGCTATTGCAAAATGTAACAACACAAGGAACTGTTTTCTGGTTTTACAAGCCCAAAACCTTATTTATTTTCTATTGGTCTCCTCATCTGTTTTGTTAATTAAGTGCAGTTGTGCTGGAGAAGAAATGGCACACGACGTGCGTGGAAGGGTTCTCTGGTGGACATCTGGATGTGGTGAAAGAAAGAGTTGATGTTTTAACAGGTCTCTCAACAGGGTACGGTACGGTACGGCGAGATTGAAAGAGGGGAACACGCCCAACTGTAGAAAAGTCAAATAAGCAAATGAAGTATGACCAAATGCTTTAATTTGAAAGCCAGGAGGATTTAAGTGTTTGATGAGAAAGAAAGCAGGCCAGGGGAACAAAACGAAACATTTCCAGCCGTCACCAGCGTTATAATCTATCAAAATGTTCCTTAAACCCATCTTCTCATGACATGTACTTTTCTCCACACTTCAGCCCAACATTTTCCATTCCAAAGATTAAGGGCTTTTTCTCCTGTATCCTCTCTTCCGTGATTGCTGTTTGATATTTTAGCATTTTGCTCTTTTTCAGTCTTTGCTCAAAGTGGACTTAAATAGGTTTAGGAAATGTTACACCTCGGTGCACTTCTCGACAAGTCTATTTGTGCTGAACTAAAAGACTCCCGTTCAGAAACAAAGTTGTTTGATTTAATCCCCAAAGGTTTCAGCCCGGCATGCTGGATCCTACTGCTGGTTCTGTCTCCGGGATGTGTTGGTGAAACATTGTGTTTTCCGGCCCTTTTCTCTACAGACGTTCCACACGCCCAGTTTGGGGGATGAAGAGTTTGAGATCCCACCAATCACCCCTCCACCGGAGATGGAACACGGCCTGGCTTTATCAGAGGTTCACTCACCCTTCCAGGGAGTCCAGGAAGCAGCAGCTCAGCACAGGGTTCCCTTAACCCCTCAGTTCCCCCCACAGAGTCTAGAGCTGCCCTCCATTACCATCTCACGCAACATGATGGACCAGGATGGTGTTGCTGTCAACAACGGCCTCCCCGCGGTGAGTACTATATTGTGCACGCACAGCATGCACACATCACAGCCAACGTCTTGTAATACATATACACATTCGCGTTTTATCAGCCGTTCGCTAGCTTTTGTCCATATCAGAAACCACCACAATGATTTGGTCAGCTATCAATGCAAACACAGCTAGGTTTCTCGTTGTATTAGTACAGCTGCAGGCGTGTGGGGAAGCCATTGCATGCAATGAAGATCGAAGGAACAGACTCTTCTTTCTTTGGATGTTTGTGGCTATGGTGTCACCATCACGGTGTTAAATGCGTCACATATTGTCAATGCAACATCTGGCATTGCGAACAACACAGGAGGTATATGCTCACGTTGAGTCATTGTCTATTGTCTTACTCACTGTGAACACAAAAAAGACTGTACACACTGCCTGTGGTCTCGTTTTGTAAGGCGAGCAGTTGTGGTTGGACGGCAGGTGTTATCAGAGTACAAATACCATTCAGACCAGGAAGGACAGTGGAAATGCACCACTTTTTCACGGGCTCATAGATCATTCATGTTCCTCCCAGAAGCCCAATGACTGGGCTTCTGTCTGGTGTCACATGAGGTATTTGCTGGGCCTTATACTGATATCCCACTTGGCCCTCCTTTGTATTATTGAATAGCATGGAAGTATGTGGGCTTGAGGTTCAGCTCTTAAATAAATAAGGGTGGCACTTTGTTTCCCAGAATTAGCTTGAGGCAACGTTTAGTGTACAAGTACTTTAAGTGCAGACCCATATGGTTTGTTTGGGAAATTAAAATAGATTTTGTGGGCAAAACGTTGCCCTCCGATGATATGGATGGTCAAATTCAGAAAAGCATAGAGAGCAGATGAAGAATCACCTCTTATCCTAATGTTATGTGCTATAGATTTTAAGATTGTTATCGTGGAACAAAAAGACATTTTCAAATGCCACAATCACATGGGCACTGGGGAGGAAACAATTTAAATGTCACTGCCTGACTAGTTGTCTTACAGACCTATTACGAAATGTAAGACTCATTTAGGGGCAAAGACATGAAATAATGAAGACGCACAGTGATGCCATGCCAGGTTGACCGTGTAAACCTCAAAACCACATTATTGTTTTAACTTGGAGTTGGTTGAAGAAACACAAACACGCCCTCTCTCTCTCTCTCTCTCTCTCTCTCTCTCTCTCTCTCTCTCCCCCAGCGCACCAGTGATATGGCGTATTTATTTACATTCCTTATGGCAGAGGTTATACATGATTACAGCACTTCTTCTCCCGGAGCCTCACGCTGCGGGCGCACTGTTAAAATAATTGGAGGTTTTTTTAACTATCTCTGCAGCGTTACAGTAGTGAGTCCCACAGGGCTTTCGCCTAAAGAATTTTCATTTCATGGTCTGTTAAGCTTTCTACATCTGGAAGAAACGGAACCTTGACACAATTACATTCCTGACTGTTCTCATGACTTGCTGGAGGATTAGATTTGATTCTCCAACATTGTTCGTCTTTAACACCATTTGCATGGCTCATGTCTCTGATTGTGTGTAGACTCTATTAAAGAAAACACCGAATGAATGCGGGGGTTTCTGCTCCTTTGCCTCGTGGCTTTGTGAGCGGGGCACACTAGCGCCGTCGTTATCACTCATCACACATTGTAAGGAGCACACAGGCTTACTCTGGCCCATCGTTTTCCCTGCAAATGGGATTGATCCCCAAAAGTCAAGAGACAATGCGTGAAAGAAATTCAATTCATCTACATCTTTATCGTCGCTTTGAGAAAGGAACACAACTTGAAATGTGATAAGGGGTTCATCCTTTGATGGATTCCTTCTACAATAAACAGTGGTTTAGCTGGGGGGGGCGGGCTTTATAAAGGATGTTTTGTGGTCATGTCAATGTCTTAATAATGGAGTTACAGGGTCATATATGCATGCACTTTGCATTCAGTGTTTCTTCTTTTCATTTGGATTTAGCCACTTGCACCGTGTACCCCTTCAACCCATCTCTGCTTTCTATAGGGGCTGATTGGGTCTAAAGAGGTTTTTTACGGACCAATCAGAATCAGTTTACCTGGGCTATTTTCAGAGGTCCCATCCATGTCATTGCTCTGCCAAGTGTTCGACTAATTTCTCTCCCCTAATGTTGAGCATATGTCTTTCAAATTGGCCACAGATGCTTGGGGTTTCTATGACAGAAATACATGTTCTCAGCCGCACAAATGCCTGGCGAGGCCTGCATCTGAAGTCATTATTTATTTAATCTGCTCCCCTAACAAGCTTCTGACTCTCATTTTTGTCTCCCAGCATGTGTCCTCCTGATTTGTGATTGAATCTCAATAGTGCCAAATAGTAGCAGAGTTACGGCTGCCTGCCCTACTTGATGCTCTCCCCGCTGCACAGCCAGGGTCTCTGAGCGCTATTTCAAAAAGCACCTGGTGCCTTCATCTATACCAGCTTGCTTTTTTTTCCCCCCTTCCTCTCCTCGGATACTGTAAAGTTCAGAATCGACTCACCAGCCGCCATCGGTTTGGAATAACGCGGTGCAAATCACTGCGCAGAAAGATGTACGTTCCGATTTTTTTCATTCGGATTTATGTAAGGCCGCTAGGTTAGGTAATGTCTCTGTGGTCGACTTGGCTGTTTCTGATTCGTTAGGAATACAGCAGTGCACCAATTACAAAGATGATACCTAATCAGAGTTGTGACCTCATGCATCACTTAGCGACGGCATGACATCTAACATTGGACCCCAGCCATATGCTCCCTCTTGCTTGCATGGCTCAATACACTCATATATTGTGTAGTTCATCAGTGACCGTAATATCCTAAATGTTGACTACACACAAACCCATATATCCTGAAATCAAATGGAAAATGTGGCCACTGTTGCAGAAAGCATGTGTTTTACACTGTTTATTTTTTTCCTCGTCTTATCTCCCTTCAAGCCAAGTGGCACTGACATCAGTTGTACATCAATTTCAGAGAGTGGATTTTTTTCACTCCATTACATTTTCTTTTTATTTCGCTTGCAGCCTCTCTCTCTCTCTCTCTCTCTCTCTCTCTCTCTCTCTCGCTCTCTCACTCTCTCGTTCTCTGTCACGACAGACAGACGTTGTGACACACGGGGGTCAGTCAGAAATGAAAGATATTCATGCAGGCATGCAATGCTAGTAATGAAGTCTTGACTTGACCTTCTGCATGATTGATTCTGTAATTTAGTTTTCTCAGGCTCGGCTCAAAATGTAATGATGTCATGTTGGACATGTTTTAAATACCCATAGTGCATCAGGAGATACGGGAAAGGGTGTTGGCTGGATCTGGGGGAGAAGAACCCTTGGCCTCATGATCTGTGTGCGCACGTGTGTGTGTGTGTGTGTGTGTGTGTGTGTGTGTGTGTGTGTGTGTGTGTGTGTGTGTGTGTGTGTGTGTGTGTGTGTGTGTGTGTGTGTGTGTTTGTGTGTGCGCGCACGCGCGTGTGCGTGTTTGTGTGTGTGCGCGTGTGTTTCCACAAGGTGAGTTTTAGATAGATTTGTTTTTGAGAGGTAAGGGAGATAGGACACATTGCTCAGGAGAGGGAGAAAGAGAGAGAGAGAGAGTAAGAGAGAGAGGTGTGTTTGACTGAGACAGGGCAGCGGAAAGAAAAACAATTTATCTTCATGCTATTATAGCCTTTACTGGCATTCAAAATTCCATTTTTCTCATTTGGCTTAAGCACAGACTTCAGCCGGCTGCTGAAAATGGAGGGAAAAAAATAAAATGATGTACCCGTTTAGAGGCCGAGTAAAGGAATATGTGCAGAGCACTGATAAACTATCTTTAATAGGACTGACCTTTCATGCTGGCGAAAGTTACTGGGGGATTCATCCTTATAATTACCATATAGATGATTTTGCCCCTCTCCTGCCATGGAACATTTCCAAGAGCTGGGCTGTTGATTGAATGGAAATTGAACT
This sequence comes from Phycis blennoides, assembly GCA_900302315.1. Taxonomy (NCBI): domain Eukaryota; kingdom Metazoa; phylum Chordata; class Actinopteri; order Gadiformes; family Phycidae; genus Phycis; species Phycis blennoides. Next base: position 70,250 of record OMKI01005409.1, read on the forward strand.
TGTTAACATTCTTTTCAGCCTGTTATAGCTCACATGGTACCACTGTTCATAAATTCTCCCCCTCTCCAAATTCCTATTTGCAATATCTGCAACAACAGTCACAAGCCGCTGTTTATTGACATCACTGTTTACATTTTTATTCCTTAACGCTGGAATAAGAAAGGCGAGATATCTAGTCAAAACACTTGCATTCATTGGCTTCTGAGCTTTGCTAAGGCACCACTAAATCTCCAATGCTACCTATAGATATATGTTGGAGTTTTTTTTGCATAATTTGCTGTTGTTGTTGAATCATTCATTGGTGGAATAGAAGCAAGTACACTATTGAAGATGATATGAATTTAAACATTTTGATCACCAGACCAACCTTTTGAAATCCAATATACATATAATGATGTTGTTATTCTATGTATGTACAATGCCCCAGAACCATAGTTTTTTATTTGATTCCTCAAGATATGAACCTAACCTTAGTGGTGTGATTTGCTCTCTGAGGGTTACCATGTGATGTGCATGCACTGATGGGCAAACATGCACATACATCAACACGCGTGTGCCTGCTCAGTGTCCAACCTGAGAAGGCAACGGCACACGTGACCACTGTGCACTGGAGATAAGGACTTTATTTGCAGATTTATGGTGACTATCAACCTTTCTAGTGAGAGGCCCACTGGAGCCCCGCACAATGCTGCAATCAATACGCAAATGAGACAGCAGAGAGACAAATTGTTCTGGATTTTTATTAATAATCAGTGCCACTGTTATTTAAGACGAAAAAAGGGATGTCAGTTATTGGCAATTGTTTTTCCTCGTGGCGCAGCGTTTGTTTGAATCAGGCCTTTTTACTATCACTGCTATTTTATATCAATACATGAAGAGGAAAATCATTGCCTCTGCCATGAAAATGTGGCAGAGCGCTTATCAATCTAACAAGGATGATATGTTTTAGTGGTGGATATTTAACTGTGGCAGGTCTCCAAAACACACCGCATCTAAAAGCCATTTTGAGGAAATCACCATATTCCAAATAAATGGTGGAATGGGCCATTGCTCTGAGTCAAAATTGCATCATTGGGATTGGGTGAAAGTGCTATTATACAGATGGCTACGACTAATGAGCTCAGTGTGTGTGTCTTTGATGTTCTCAACGAGCAGAGAGCAAACTGAGAGCCATCGTGTGCTCAATAATGAAAATGAGAAGAACACTTTAGGCAGGAAGTATGGAAATCAGAGTCACTTGGTCAACGGCTTGTTTACAGCAGCGTTTCTGAGGAATAATGTGAAAGGTATGCATGCATACATGATGAGGGCTATTTTGTGCACGTTTATAAAGACTGCATTTTGCATTGAGCAAATATTGATTTGAAGACCGTGCAAAGTGAAAGATTACGTTTGACGATTTGATAGGTTGCGTTTATCAAACAGAGTAGACATGACACGTGGAACAGAAGTAATTTATAGATCCAGCATGTTTGTTTGAAAATGCCATTATGATATTGTTTTTGAAGACGGCCGTTCACGAGGTCCGTCAGTAAAGCCAGGTGCGACGCGGAGCTTTATGATGTGTTGATGTTGCCAGAGATTGAATTTTGCACCGCTGCATACCAGATGGATCTACCTAGGGAGAACAAATCACAGTTTCTGTTGTGTTCAATTCTCCATCGCTGTTCCATGTCACTCCTGCTAGCACTCTGATCAGTCTCACCTCTAGGGACCTGGCAGCCCCCCCCCCCCCCCCCCCCCCCCCCCCCCCCCCCCCCCACCCACACACATACACCCCCCCCCCCCCCACCCCGCCTCTCTCTCTCTCTCTCTCTCTCTCTCTCTTTCTCTCCCTCTCTCCCCCATACCCTCTCTCTCTATTCCTCTCCTCTCTCTCCCTCTCTCCTTGGCTCTCTATCTCCCCTCTCC
>OMKI01005419.1:7102-20601 GCA_900302315.1 Phycis blennoides
CGCGCTGTACACCGGTGCTGACGCACGCCTATCTGTAGTCACAACATTTACTGAGCAGTGGCCAACTGCTCGGAGAGCCGCTAGGCGGTGATGGATGAGGTCAGGACTACGTTTGTCACTTTGCTGACGGTTGAACCGCAACATCGATCCAGCGGTGTGAACTTAAAGAAATATACGAGCGCAAGTTGTGCATTTGTAAATTTGGTTGAGCACAGTTTTTCTTCTGCTTCAGTTTCAGCTTCAGCTTTTTTTTTAAGGCGTATTTGATATGCCTTCAAAAAACGAGAAAAGTCGACGTCCCATAGTTTTGAATCCACCTCCATCCTTCTTCTCTGTGATGGAAACAAACGTTGATGTGTTTTCCTATAAATACAGTACTAAAGCCCGCAACGTACGCCTTTTCACCTTCAGATGGCAGCGAACTCACAAGTGTGCTCCAAGTGTGTAGTTACCCTTTAAAATATGTTCTCCATCATCTGACCACAGTCAACCAGGGTAATACGGGGGGGGGATTTGCAGCTAAGCAAGTGAAAATACTATCAAGACCACGAGTGTTAGTCAAACGCCATGTTGCCAACACCATACAGTCCTAACCGCCGGCCGCCAGCCCAGTCCAAATGCCATGATCCAACCGGCTGATCCAACCACCCTCTCTCCGGCTCTGGGAATCCACACGGACAGGAGAATTCGAACCCTCGCTCACGGCCTGGCGTTTGACACGGTAGGCCACCTAGACTCTTGCCCCCTTTCTACCGCCACCGTGTCAGCCGGCGATCAGAGGTCACGTGATTTGTAGAAGGGTTTTCGGTGTGTCAGGTTGAGGCAACCGTTGCCACCGGCGGAGAAAACGGCTAAATAAAAACCAGGGTGCCGCGCTGGCGCCCAGACTGGACACACCACGCCAACTGGGTTTCAAGAATCCATTCAGTCGGTGTTAATGGATAGGCCGGCAGAACCGATTCTGCTCATCCATTTCCTCAGGTGATATAGTTACGACGACTTGCCAGAGTTTCTTTTGATAACATGTTGCTTATAACATGCCCACGATAGGGACACTTCTCCAAAGAGACCCACTAATGGATCGATACGTACTTTCTTCATCCCAGGATTTTTTTATTTTTCTATAATTACAGACTGATCTAGATTTGCGTGATTACGGGCTGGGTCTCTGGTCTCTACTGGCTGTGAGACCGGAGGGTTTCATGCTTATGTTTTTGACACTTTGCCACCAGGGTGAAGGCTCAGAGGTTCCTGAATAGTTTGGTGCCATCGTGGTGGTGTGTTTGTGCGGGCCTGCCAAAGGACTGAGAGACCATGAACAGCTTACAACACAAACATCACTGCAATGTTATGGTGTTAAGCCACGGCGTTCACACAATCAGTTGTGTCAAACTAAAGCATTTGAAAATGCTTCATTCGCCACATAGTTAATCAGTCATTATTATCTGTAGATGTTCAGCTTCAGCTTACTAATTTCGTTGGTTAATAAGGGCAGGATTAAAGTAGAAGCAACTCGATTTAATAAAGTCATACATCCATAAATGCTCGTCGGACCTATCAATTTTGGTTTGCATACCGTTTTATTTGCCAGACATCGTGTGTGTGTGGCTCCGAAAGGGGTCCAATCGGACACATGTGCTTTAAAAAACCCGGCAGTCCGACCATGAAAGCAGATCGGCGGTCACACATGTTAGAAGGCTTTGCGGGCGAGGGCTCGCACAGGACTGATCTGAGCCACGGTTTTCGACGACGATTGACTGAGGGGGAAAAAAAAAGCAAAAAAAAAAAAAGCATGTTGTTTTGCAGCCGTGGCCCGAGACTCTCAGAGTCACGACACACACCAGCAGCGGCGCTGGCCTTTACTGCCGCCGGTTTCCGCTGTTATGATTCGATGCCCTACTTAACCTTGCCGATGAACCGTGTGTGTGTGTGTGTGTGTGTGTGTGTGTGTGTGTGTGTGTGTGTGTGTGTGTGTGTGTGTGTGTGTGTGTGTGTGTGTGTGTGTGTGTGTGTGTGTGTGTGCGTGCGTGCGTGCGTGCGTGCGTGCGTGCGTGCGTGCGTGCGTGCGTGCGTGCGTGCGTGCGTGCGTGCGTGCGTGCGTGAAGCATGGAGAACTTTGATGGAGATGGGTGGGAAAAGAAGCTAAATCGCCTGAGGACCGCAGCAGAACACACACCTTTATTAGAGGGGATGGGATGGTCTCGGTGGTCAGGCTTTTTTCGACTCTCAGCCAAAAGGTTCTGGGTTTGAACGCCGTCGTGAATCGCCAAGAATGTTTGTCTGTCGCTACTGTCGAAACGTGACGATGGAACATGGCGGGCTCCGTTTGATGAGAAGATGTTCAATTCTCTTGTATCTAAAGAAAATCACTGTAAGTCACTGTGCGTGAAAGCTCCTGCTAAACAACTAAATAGTAAACCTATAGCCACCCTCCTTCCCTGTTCCCGCATTAGTTTTTCACATCTCTCTCATCCTACTGGTCTCCACCCCAGCCCCTAACGCGGCACACTGCAGATCTCCAAAACCACCTCAGTCGGCCCCTCGACACTGTAATTACCTCTTCATAACAGGTCAGGGGACGGGCTCACGCTTGAAAGCCAGCCACCCCCCCCCCCCCCCCCCCCCCTTTCCTTTTGAAATCAAATATGGTCCGGTCTTGGGCTGTGCCTGCTCCTAACCTGGAGGTGAAGGGTGGAAGCCAAGAAGGGCGTACCTCCGCTCAGACTGGAGTAGGGAGGCTTAGCTTGTAACACGCTTATCTTGTGCGCCAACCTTGCAATCAGAAATCTAGTGTTACACAAACGAAATCAAATACTTAAAATGGATGAAAGACCTATGCTCTCAGTGTTATTCATTGTCTTTTGCAAACGCCACTGTCCTGTTTGTTTAGCAGAATACATCTTTATGATTCTATCAGACGTAATAATTGTAATAATTTTTTTTTTTTGTAAAGCGTCACTTCTGTACATGATTACTACGACTACAGACAACACTTGAAGGACCTGTGTTGTCTGTAGCGTCTCTGTATGAGTGTGGGGTAGAATAGTGTCCATTCCTGGTCCCCCCCCCCCAACCCATGCCTTAACCCCTATAAAGAGCAAGGCCCAGCTCTGGTGACCCTGTTCCGGAAGCTCAGAAAGTTAACACCATCAGAGCTCTATACACACTCCCCCCCCCTCCACTCCCTTCTAGGTTAAGTCCCACTCTAATACCCAGATTTACTTCAAATGCAATCCTTAATAAGTGTCCTAACATTTTCCCCAGTGTTGAAAAGTGCAGAATCATGGGGCTCATGGAAATTATTTATAACCAAATAGTCTGCTGGTGTCGCTGCCCTGATGCCATTCGATAGAGCAGTTACGGTTACCGGTGTCGCGTTTCATTATTTTGGCAAATTTTACAAACATGTTTTCATATACATGATTGCGGTGACCAGCATATCCTATTAGCATATTACGATCAGGCAAGCGGTTGGCGAGTTCACGGCATTCAGAACCCGATCGGTTGGGCCTCGCTATGGCTGGCACCCCAAGAACGTCTGGCATGCCCACATTTTTGGTAACCTTGAATGGCGCTAGCTTGTGTGCTGCCCCTCTTTTGCTTGTGAAAAAGTGGATAAAAATGTTAATATTTCATGCGATAGCATAAATGTCTGTTTTGATAATCATTCATCACTCTCTTTCCAAGTCTGAGCTTAAAATTTTTCAACTGAAATATCAGATGACTAGTCAGTCGAGAGCTGCTAGGGTTAGCCAAATTTTAAATAAAAAGAATTATATAAATAAAAATATATACATATATGTATATATATATAAATATATATTGGACCAGGTTTATGGGTGTCCGTGTGTAAGCCAACCCCTAAGGGAGCAGGGTCTCTGGGATACATGACAGCTAGCGACAGCAGGCAGAATGCTAAGCTCCACCCCGCCACTTTGAAGACCATGCATGTCTTGCATGCTTTGCATTGAAGACAAGTCCTTGAGGGAGGGCGTGAATAACTACTCCAATGAAGAGATGAGAAAAGCAGGCCTCCGCGTCTCCTTTTCAAGCTCAAACTAGCAGAAGAAAGACGTAGCAATGTAGCATTATATTGTTTAGCGGTTTTTCACTTTTTTGAGTGTTGTGGGTGTAATGTTTTTTTCTGGTTTGCATGCTATTCAAGTGCAGCATGTTAAGACCTTATCATTCTTTTTCACTATTACCAAGTTAATAATAATAATTTTATGATTTATGCTAGTAAAGATAATAATTTCACAAAAATTACTTATTATCTATCCAGAACATCCACAACAAATAATAACATTAATAGCATCGTATATGAGAACATCTATATGCAATGTGTACTGTAACATGGAACGTTAAGATGTTGCAAGATTTAATAAGCAGATTGTCCATCAAAATGAGTGGAAGGTCTAATTAATGGAAGTATTATTGAATCAAGATTGTGATATTTATCTGTGGCAAGATATGTTCTATGTTTTCTACCAATGCCATTGGTAGACCGTCTTAAAGGTGCAGTGTAGGATTTAGTGGCATCTAGCGGTGAGGTTTCAGATTGCAACCAACCGAGTGGCCCTCTCCTCCCCTCCCTTTCTGACGCAGGAGAAGGCACAGTGGCCTACACTAGCCTGCATTGTGTTAGGCAACACAATACAAGCCCCCCTCCAACACACAATTCCTAAAACTCTTGACCCAAAACATTTTATTTGTTCGATTCAGGGGTGAAAGAAGGATTCACTCACACTTTAATTGATAGATAGATAGATAGATAGATACTTTATTAATCCCCATAGGGAAATTTTTGAAAGTTGACAGAACTAAAAACACATCCTCTCAAGAGACGTATGTCCCTTCTGGGCTTCTGTAGAAACATGGCGGTGCAACACTCGGGACTCCGTGGCAGAGGACCCTCTTCCTGCGTAGATGTGAAGGGCTCACTCTAAGGTAACAAAAACACGGTCAGTTCTGCCAGATGCATCCACACACTACACCTTTAAGTAACTGGACTTTGGACTGTGTACACAGAGCTTTAGTGCTTCAACACATGTACTGTACCCACAAAGTGTAAACACGTTCTGTATATATAAACACTGATATATAATTACTTTCGCACAGACCTTTACATTGATATAGATATTACTGTATATGAAGCACAGCTGAATCATACAAATTAATGGCAACTTATTTTCATTTCACAACTATTTATATTTCACTAGAATTTTCCTGAAGACCTTTTCTAATTCACCCGTGAGTCATTATGCGCAGTTATTTACTCCTGCCCCGATGGCACCTTTAAACAACCAAGACATTCATTTAGAAGCAATAACAACTTCCCTTCCGAGAGGCACACAGTAAAACAAAACGACTTTCCTAAACCTAAACTCATCCATCATTCATCCCACTAACTGTCGGCTCCACTCCGGGCACATTGCACTCTCTTGACGAATGGCCTTTAAACAACGTGGTTATTTTTCAATCTTAAATAATAGAAGTGCATTAGCTGAGGCCGGCTGGTGTTCGGAGGGGGTTCTGCGCGTGACGCGGGGAGCCCGGGAGAACAAGTGTTCTGGCAGATGTCTCCTCATCAGCTCGGGGCCGGGCCGGGATGGAGATAGGCCAGCGGACACGAGCGCAAGCTTGTGTTTGGGCAGATGTCGCGGAGGCCCTCGGCGCGCCAAGGACAGATGAAATGAACACATTAACGTCAGGTCGTCACCGTGGACGTCTGAAGACCCGGGGTGAAGAAAGAAATCCTGACTTTTGATTATCCAACGGAAATGAAAGATTTCACGTGATGTTTGGGTTTTCTGTTGAAAGCGATCCAACGACTATATGCATTTGGAGCAAATGTGAATTTATATTCATTTCACCTTTGGCTCTCTTGGACATTTTTCTAATTTAAAGGTTACGCTATCTCAATTTCAGACGAATACCTCGGCGGCGGACGAATTGTCGGAAGCAATACTGTTTAGAGTCCGTTTAAATGAACGCTGTATATTGCCCACTAAAAGGAATATTGTTTAAAGTGAGGAGTTCAGGGCTGTTTTGTGTGCTCCCGGTGCGGTCTCCGTGCCCTGAATCCGATATCCAAAACAGACCGAGAGATATGTCATGGTCTTCAAACCGCGGCGCACATGTGCAGCCCTCGGACGTACTGGGTGAAGCCAAACCTTTTCCAGTGTCGCGGAATGTTCTTTGTTCGGCGTCGGGGTCAGGTGGTCAGAGAACAGGGGTGGGGGGGGGGGGGGGCAGATTCATTTGAACAGGTCCGGGTCGTGCCCTCGGTGTATGGGCGACGCACATGCATTTATAAAGGTGTGGATGTGTCACCGCGGGCCTTTAAATAGAAACCTCAAGTGGCCGGCTATACTATTGTGCGGCCTCAGGAAGCGGTTGGAAGTTGATAGAGAAGCGCGTAAGCTCTGAGAGGAAGTGCCTCCTGAAAATAGCCTCGCTCCCTATCTGACCAGGGCTGCAGGGTTACCACTGGAAACCCAGCTGCACAATAGTTACTTTATCTCCGACTCCTTATAGATAAAATAAGCGGCATCAACACTGGGGGGTTTTTTTGTGTGCAATACAATCCGCTCCGTGACATGGATCTCAAAAATTGTTGCTTTGGATTAAATTGTCTGCTGGATCACTAAATAGTACGTACGTTGTCAGTGTTTCAGGGCTTGAGGAAGCTTCTCAAGGTGCTGAGGGACCATTGCTGCTGGCGCTGTATGGGTGGGCCCCAGGCCGTACGTTAACATCACATTAGCGTGGACTGGGGGAACTATAAATCATGCCTTTAACTTAAGTGTACCGCGCTACGCGACATCCTTGCCATTGGAAGGGGATGTTTGCATTGACTCCCCGGTGCTTCCTGGTTCCACGGGTGTGTGTGCGTGTGAATGCACTTTAGCACGATGTTTGTTAGACCACGCTCGCTATGTTGCCACACTGGTACAGTAACTTCTGTGTCCGGAGAGGGTCCCGTGTGTGTGTGTGTGTGTGTGTTTGTGTTAACCTTTGATTGTTTATTTGCACATGCGTCCTCTCATTCCTTGTGTTATGCTGCAACGCGTATGCAAGTAGCTGGCTGGTATTCTGTGCACTCGATCACACTCTCGCACTCTGCTGTTGACTCACACTGCCTGCCTGGCAGTGTGAGTCAACGTAATGCACACAGCTTGTGTGTCTGTATGTGTGTGTATACACACTTGTCTACATCTCTGTGTGTGTGTGTGTGTGTGTGTGTGTGCGTGTGTGTCTACATCTGCGTGTGTGCCAGTGTGTCTGCAGTAGTGTGTGTGTGTGCGTGCGTGCGTGCGTGCGTGCGTGCGTGCGTGCGTTTCATGCGTGCGACGGAGAAAATTGCACACAGGGAGATAGAAAAGTGTCCTGAGTCCTCTCCTTTTTGCTGTGTCTCAGCCCGGCGAGGGCCGAGAGAGAGAGCGGCTCAGACTGCTAAAGCTATCAAGCAGCCTCAGACAGGCGCCGATAAATCACTTTGTAATAACACACGTCAGCAGGTAAGAAGGGGGGAGGTGAGGTGAGGGGGTGGTGGTGGTGGGGAGGGGCGCGCACAGCCAGCTACCGTAAATCTCACGCTCGGCTGTCGATGCAGCGTCCGCTCTGTTTAAAGGCAGCGCCGCCGCCGCCGCCGCGTCACAGACGCCGCCCGCCTGCACACTCTCCGACCACCCGCCAGCCCTGTGACGACCTTTTTCCATGCGTAGTATCATGGTCGCTCCCCCACTCACGCCTCACGCTCTCCTCTCCTTCCCCCTCCAGAGGCAGGACACTTAGTTTGAAGTGATCTGGTACGTGTCGTGAGGAGTCTGGGGGGGGGGGAGTCTTCATACTTTGATGTTGTACTGTGAGGGATGTCTGTACTGCCGTCGCCGCAGTAGTTTTGAGGGATTTGCTTTTTTTTCTGGGAGCTCCTTGTTGAGCTGATCTGACCGTGAGCTGACCTTGGTTTTGTCGTTGTGAAGGCCCTGACACACACACACACACACACACACACACACACACACACCGACCGGGCTGACGGTTGGACTGGGTTGGGCCATCGGTGTGCATCCGTGGACCCGGAAGAGAAACAGAAGGGAGCAAAGCAGCACATGACTTCGTTCAAGAGGGCACGCGTCAAAAAGAGCGTCTATTTTCCACTACATCTCATCCGATCATTCATCATTTTCACTATTCTCGATTAGAAGTAGCCGTTATACAGTAATAAATCGTCTGAGCGAAAATGCAGCGAAAAGGTTTCATGTATCATGTACATCCGCAGTCCGAGGTCTTCCGGTGTCCCTTTCTGAAAGATAGATGACTGCCATCAGCTGGTAGGGAGAGTTATTTCCTCTCAGGCAGGCGCTGAACGTACGTGCTGGTTAGCCTTTCCATTGGCAAAGACTTGGGCCAACGTGTTCCAGTGCAATTTTGGCCAAGACACAGGTGACGCGAGGCCTTCGTCGAAGCGCGTCAAACCCGCGCCAAAGAACTCTTTGGCGCGGGTTTGACGTTGCCTTGAGTGGCATGGCATGGACGTGTCTCTAGTTTAAGTGGGTAGAATCCACCTTGATGCAGTAATCCTATTTAATCAAAACCTGTTTCCTGGCTCCGACGTGGACTATGAAATCCTCCTTGAGCAGCTGGAAAAGTGGGCCTGTCTGAGTGAAATTGGTGAAGAATACCACCTTAGTAAGCACTCTTCCTTTTCATGGACAACGTCTCCTGACAAAATGCCACATTGCTTGTGGTTTACCGCAAGGTTCCTCACTAAACCCAAAATGTTTGGCTTGATATTCCCCCGTCCCTTTGAGGGATTATGTTGCAGAAAGATCTGATGTTCCATCCACATTCTGATGACCAAACAGTTCTGTTAGATGCAACGTTCCCAGCCAAGGTCATAATACCATCAACAATGTCAAAGCCGTGTTCTCTGTATATTATGTTCCTTTTCATTTTCATTGTGAGCCAATAACAACCTGACTTTTTTTTGCAGTGTTGACCACAGGGGCCCAAAGACTCCATCCTTTCATGTAGTCTATAATGTCATACAACTTCTATCTTGCTTTGACAACATGCAGTAAATGAGTGACCAAAGAGAACGTGTCAAACTAGGCAGAGCCACAATTCCCCCATGTTCCTGTTCAAACACGCCAACGGCATCACTACCATCACCATCACTGCCACTAGCAACTCTGTTACTCTAATCACCCACCCCCCACCATCATCACCACCACCACCAAGAACGTCAACACCGCTTCCGCCACTGCTACCCTCACCTCCTCCACGTATGGAGGAACCGGGGCCTGCTCCCAACATCTGTGCCCCACGTGGGGTGTAAACACCATCTTTGGCAGATGTGTTAATGTCGTCACAATGTAACGTTAGAGTCCAACACAGGTGCAAAACACCAGCCCTCTAAAGCAGCAGGGGTCAGAAGGCAGCGCCGCATCGCTTTTGTCGAAGACATAATCTGCCTTTTACTTTGTTTCTGCGCACTTGAGAGTCTCACACACTGCTGCTATTGAAGGGTTTTACTGGTTGGTTTCGTGTGAGGAAACGATGATTCAAACTTGGTTATATGGGTTTCTGAAACTCAAACAGACTTCACCCTGATTGAGGGGAGTCATAAAACTGTGTTTGCTTTGCATTAAGGCGACTTATTGTCTTAAAAGGGAAGCTTATTCCCTGCGAAGAGCCTTGCGGTGCGCGTGGAATGAATACGTTCTGAATAGTCAGTGGGAATGCTGCGTTATTCCTTTGCGTTATCGCATTATTTCCATCAGGCCTCCAGGAGAGGCTATATCAAGTTGCCTCGTCTGTTTTTATTGAACATTTTTACATTTCTACATTCTATTATTGTTAATGTTGAGAGGAGGTTCTTAAGGGTCCTTGGTTAAAAGAGACCACCGTGGCTCAAACAAGATCTGATCTCCATTATCAAAACATGGCCTGGTTCTTTCTCCGTGGGCTGATAGGGAGAAACGGCTCTGCCGTCAGAACGTTCCAGATCTTAAACACACTTGGAGCAAACACTGGGCCTATTCTTGGACCGGCCCTGCTGTATATCTTTGTGAAGAAATGTCAGCCTTTTTTCTTTCTTTCTTTTTCTTTACAGCAAATGTTAGGCTTATTTATGAAAACAAAAGAAATGTCCCACGTGGACATGCTCAACAGGGGTCTGAACCCAAAAAAGTACTCTTATGAAAGCAAGATATATTATGATAGTTATTGCGAAAACATTTGACAGGCTTGGCTCGTTGCTCACCACGCTGTACACTGAGAATAACTACAGTCAGTCAAGCCCTCGTCAATTCAGATGCTTTGAGATGCCGTGAACCCATAGCGCCTTGCATCTGAAAACAAAGCGGCAAAAAAACTTTAGGTTTCTTTTTGTTCCGACACAAAATCGAACACATCTCTCTGTAACCTATGATTGCGCTGGGAATGGAAAACCTCCGAGGCATAATCTCATGTACTCCTCACGTGTGCGTGTGTGAGCTATCACAGCACGCTAATTACACAGCCGCGGTTTCTGCTGCGCTATGCATGGGCAGACCAGCGTGATGAACAGCTGATAGCCATCACGGCAACACAGAGACGTAGCCCTCAGTTTACTTCCACGCCATTAAGCGGACGCCCTGTCGGCTTTTTGTAGTGAAATCTCAGAGTTGGTCCTCCTCGTCAAACCTAATGTTCCCCGAGAGTCAGTTCCCGGGGGTTTGCGCCGCAGTCAACCAGTGTTATCTAACAGTGCCGTGGATCCCATGAGAAACTGATTAAGGGAAGAGTGTGTTTGCAACAGATCCATGATTCATTGCATGGGACAGTTTAACGGGTCATGTTTTTCGCTCCTACCCTAGATATCGGATTAGGGTTCAGCGGCAGCCATGACCATCTTTGGCTAACTCTTAGCTTATCTAGTGGCCTCGGTGGCTCAGGGCGGTTGGGCGCCAAAAGTGTCGATGGGAAAATTGGGATTTCATTCTGGTGATATAAAGTGAACACTTTCTTCTTCAATGGGTTACAATCTCAATGGTTAGTTCAGCTCCATATGATTTATTTTGTCTCATTTTATAGTTTTAGTTCATGAAAACGTTATTTTAGACTGAATATGAATGAGTTTTTGGCCGTGGACCACTGCCAGGCGGCCATTCAATTCCCACCCTTGATGTGAAGTGAAGTGAAGTGAAGTCAAGTCCATTTTATTTGTATAGCCCTTTGTTTAGCACAGTTACAGTCTCAAAGGTCTTTATAGGACATATATTTATGAGAATCACTAATCCTAGCCCCCCCCCCAAAGGGCAAGTAAAAACCCCTTTAATTAACAAGGAAGAAATCCTCAGAAGGAATGGAGAGTGGGGGATCCCTGCTCCCAGGGATAGTAAGGAGTGGAATGGGGGCCATGATTGACGTACATTATAGCCTTTCATTAACATTTACAATTAACACTTTAGAAATAATTGAGAATCATTTGAAAATAAGTATTAAAGGGTAAAGGGGGCATTTAGCAGACGCTTTTGTCCAAAGTGACTTACAATCAGTACATTTGTGGGGTTCGACATGTGGACAGTTTGAGGAGGGGGATCAAGGGGATTGAACCGCCAACCCTATGGTTAGCGGACGACCCGCTCTGTCCACCCGCTCTACCCACTGAGCTACTGCCGTCCCAGTGTTATCCATGGATCTGGCCAATAAGCAGGCTATTAGCTGTCAGGGGTGTCATGATCAACGCAACACACTAAAGCAGAGACAGCATTGTGGTTAAATGGTGTAGGATGTGCAAGAAACATGTAGGAAAGTTATATTGTAGTGCCTATAGGCAGCAGGGGTAGGCTAATGCTGGCTAGAAGGCCAATTTCGCTGTAATGAACACTGAGGGGCACTCATAGGAGCCAAATGAGAGAGTAAAGAGGTAGGTTTTAAGTTTGGATTTGAATTTCTCAGCAGAGTTCGCTTCCCACTTCTCTCATTACAGGTGACAGACTATCCATGGGCTAGTCTGCCACCTGTAGTGAGAGCACGATAAGAGAACATTCTGTTTCCTGTTAATTTCCTTTGAACCTTTGGAATTGAAAGAAGGCCAGAAAAGGACAATAGGGGATAATAAGTTCCCTCAGGTAGGATTGTGCTTATAGGTAATCAGTAGCAGCTCAAAATCTGACCTGGTAGTTATTGGAAGCCGGTGGAAGTCAGAGAAAATAGGAGTAATGTGGTCCAGAAGTCTAGAAGTGACGTTCTGCACCAGCTGGAGGCCTTTCACAGTGCAGTTCTGTAAACCAGAGAACAGCGCATGACAGTAATCTAGTCTAGATGATATAAATGCAAAGTGTCTATGTGTCTATGCTTCTGTGTCGGATAACATTGGTCTGATTTGAACAAAGTTTCTCAGATGAAAGATTGCAGCTCTGGTTGTAAACGTGAAGCCTAGGGCTTCATAACACCGGCACTCTGTCCATGTTTGTTTTGTTTTTTTTACAGTGTATGGTTCGAGTGTATTTAGTGTCTTACATTTAAGATGCTAAAACATAATGTTTTTCAATGTTGCCTGTGTTTGTTGTGGTTGAAAACAGGTTATTGCCGAGGTTGTTATTGTGTCACGGCTGCCTCTGATTTTGGCCTTCACAACTTGACAGAGAACATCTGGGACTGGTGTTGGTGCGTGTGCGTGTGCGTGTGTGTGTGCGTGCGTGTGCACGTGCGTGCGTGTGTGAGTGCCTGCGTGTGCACCTGTGTGCACCTGTGTCAGTGTGATGTACCGGGGTAAGGTTAGTGTCAGGCGGGCGACCCCCGGTCGTTACCAGGTAACCTGGTACCAATGGGTCTGAAGCCGTGGGCGGATGGCTCGCATGCTGCTTCCTAACAGGAAGTTGACGCTTTGTACATAAAGCAGGCAGGTAGACGGACGAGGGAGGGGGCCGCTCATTTCAATGAAGCTCCCTTCCCCTCCCTGAAGCTCTCTTTCAGGGAGCCCCCCCTGTCCAGTATTGGGTCCTCTTCCACCTGTCTGGGTCCAGGATCCAGACCCTTGAAGGGAACAAGGGTTCCCACCCTCCATCTCTTTAAGTGTTTCCCATGGGTCTGCGTTTGATTTCCGTTGTTTGTGAATTGTGCCCCATTCAGACATGTACATCGATATAGATAGGTGGATAAAGATAGAGACACATACATATGCACGCACACACACGTACGCACGCACGCATGCATGCACGCACGCACACACACGTATGCACGCATGCACACACGCGCACACACACACACACACACACACACACACACACACTTCACACACACACACACACACACACACACACACACACAACCCACACACACACACACACACACACACACACACACACACACACACACACACACACACATTGGTCTGTAATTGCTGTTATTGTAATTGTTAATTTCATACTTGCAATTTCACTCACACAACAGACACACACACAGTTTCTCTCTTATCCACTCTCTCTCTCACTCACACACACACA
>OMKI01005445.1:10933-21663 GCA_900302315.1 Phycis blennoides
CTTTGTAAGTCGCTTTGGATAAAAGCGTCTGCTAAATGCCCTCAATGTAAATGTAAATGATGTATTTGATGGTGGGGAAGTGACGTTCGAGCCAAATATACAAAATGGATGAAATTATGCCTAAAGGGGTGTATTTATGAACAAACAAATGTATTAATATGCATTGTTGTTCTGGAATTAAGTATGAATTAAGTTTCAATCGTTCAGCTATCCAGTATTCTAATGTACTGGTGACCACATGGTCCTGGCTGAGGTCTTGGTTAAAAAGATGAATCTGTCTGCTACGTTGCGTGTGGCCTGACCCTGCAGCCAGGGGGAAGGGGTTCCTCTGCTCCCCGGGGAGAAGAAGGACATCGAGGAGCTGCTGCCGGACTCCACCAGTGAGGAAGACAAGAATGCAATCTTCAGCATCCTTGGACAGGCCATGTGTCGCCCGGCCGGCATACAGGTTGCAGCTTCATCTTGTTCACTTGAAAATGCGTCATGGAGAAGAACCTGAAGCTACACATACTGTAGACTACTTATATAATGAAGCTCCATGCATCCTACACTGCACTTGTTGAAGCTCCGTGTAGCGCCATGTAGCGTCATTATACGGGTACATTGTCCTTGTATACATCCTAAAAAGCATGCCTCCCCTATGTGAGGGGAGGAGCAGGCTGTGGGTGCTGACACTGCCTGCCGCTCTGCTCCAGGACGAGGACTTGGCCCTGCAGCAGGAGGAGGATGAAGAGGACGATCTGGTGGACGTCATCTGGAGGCAGCTGCTGGCCTCATGCCCCTGGCTGGCAGACGCCGGCCAGGTGGTCACAGAGGGCCTGATCCGGGTGTGGAGGAGAGTGGTGGACCGTATCTTCAGCCTGTACCGCATCGCCTGCACAGCCTACTTCACCTTCCTCAAGCTCAACGCCGGAAAAGTGAGGCAACGCGGTTCTCTGGACTGCATTTGCCATGAGAGAAATGAAAAGTTGAGTAAAGTCATCCTGAACTTGTTTCAACCAGGTCCCCGTGAATGAGGAAGACCCCAAGCTTCTGCTGTCCAGTGAGCTGTGTAAGCAGAGCAATGACGACATGATCGTCATGGCGACCCTGCGTCTCCTCCGTCTGCTGGTGAAGCACGCCAGCGAGCTGCGGGAGGGCCTGGAGCTGGGCCTGGCCTCCACCCCCACCGCCCCCTGGAGGGGTACGAGTCCTCGTTCACACACCGCTCATTTACAACTTCAGTCTTTTTCGTTGCTTTACTAAAGTTCCCCCTGCTCCAGGTATCATTCCCCAGCTGTTCTCTCGTCTCAACCACCCGGAGGTCTACATCAGACAGAGCATCTGCAGCCTGCTGTGCCGGGTGGCCCAGGACTCCCCCCACCTCATCCTCTATCCGGCCATAGTGGGCTCGCTGTCTCTGGGAGGGGATGCTCAGAACACAGGTACACTTCAGCACCCGACCGCCCTGACCCTTCTACTGCACTTATGCACTTTAATGTTTTTTTTTTTTTGTTTTTTTGTTTTTTTTTACCCTTTCACTTTATTTCTATTAAATAGTTTTTGAGTCTCTTGAATAGCATGTATATATTATTATTGTTATTATTATTATTGTTATTGTTTTAATTCTCAATTAAAATGACTGAATGAGTTCCACATCTCTCTTGCCCAGTGAGCAAGCTGCCGTCCGCTCTGACGCCCTTCCTGGGCGCCCTGCCGGGGCAGTCCCTGGAGGCCGGGGAGGTGCTCAGCCTGCCCACCTCGCAGGAGAGCGCCGGGCATGGGGCCAGCGGGGAGGACCTGGCCGCGCTGTGCTCCAGCCTGGACCAGGCCATGATGCAGGACTGCTACAGCAAGATCGTGGAGAAGCTGTCCTCGGCCAACCCCACCATGGTGGTGCAGGTATACACACACGGCAGCACCCTGAGACTCACGGTGGTGATGGGGAACAATCACAGAGCATTATTGTATCGCACCACTTTCTGGCTGGCAAGAACTCCGATGGGACAGATGCCTAACTGCTAGCTAACGGAGTAGACTCTCCATGCCATGGGTGTTGATGTATGAAGCCGTTCCCCGCTGACCCTGGTGTCCACGGTGTCTCCAGGTGCAGCTGCTGGTGAGCGAGCTGCGCAGGGTGACCCTCCTGTGGGACGAGCTGTGGCTGGGCGTGCTGCAGCAGCAGCACATGCACGTGCTGCGCAGGATCCAGCAGCTGGAGGAGGATGTCAAGAGGGTTCAGAACAACAACACGCTGCGCAAGTAAGTTGACAACCGCACATCCTGTGATCGAGACTATAGTCTTGTGTAAATGTAGATCTAAAACAATCATTGATTCACTGTTCACACAGAGAGTACTTTGGGAAGCTGGATTGATATATTTTACCCTCACTTCACTATGCTAGTCATTCTCACCAGCTTCCATTGATTTTGGCTAACTTGGTCGATTTGAGCACTGGGCTGCTTGAGAAACACTGGTTTGACTGGAGAATTTCCCTTATTTCCCCAAAAGTAAGAGGGTTCCTCTGTAAAATTCAGCAGTAAACACCGGCACAATCTAAAGTGGTGATTATGGTGGGACTGGCACTGCTCATTGTTTTGTAATTCCTTTCTAGGGACGAAAAAGTGGCCATCATGCGTGAGAAGCATTCGGCGCTGATGCGTCCGGTGGTGTTTGCCCTGGAGCACGTCTGCAGCATCACGGCAGCGCCCGCTGAGACTCCCCATGAGACCTGGTTCCAGCAGACCTACAGAGAGGCCATCAGCAGCGCTCTGGAGCGGCTGCGTAGCCCTCATAACCCGGCCAGCCCCGCCAGCAGCTGGGCACCCTTCAAGCAGGTAGCTGGTCCCACTGTAATGGCAAAGTACCCGGAAATTACTCATTAAATTATAGTATTCATAATTAGTATTGATACCAAAGGATGCAAATACAATATTCAATGCTGTAAAATAAGGTAAGTAAAGGGTAAACATCTATTTTACTGTCAAAATGTCAAAGGTGCCTTAAAATCATGTGTGGCTCTTCTTGTTGTAGATCATGCTGAGCCTGCAGCAGCGCGCCCAGAAGAGAGCCAGCTACCTGCTTCACCTCAACGAGATCAGCCCTCGCCTGGCCTCCATGGCCGCCACGGAGATCGCCATGCCGGGGGAGGTGTCTGCTACAGACGCTGTCACCATCCAGAGTGTGGGGAACACCATCA
The DNA here is from genome assembly GCA_900302315.1 of Phycis blennoides. Taxonomy (NCBI): domain Eukaryota; kingdom Metazoa; phylum Chordata; class Actinopteri; order Gadiformes; family Phycidae; genus Phycis; species Phycis blennoides. The sequence continues at coordinate 14,113 of OMKI01005445.1, forward strand.
CCATCCTGCCCACCAAGACCAAGCCCAAGAAGCTCTTCTTCTTGGGCTCCGACGGCCGCAACTACCCGTACCTTTTCAAAGGTGGGTGTCCCCGTGACCTTCTGATATTACCATGTCCTACTGGGCATTCTGGTGGTTTTACTTTTTATTACACGTTATACATGCTTACAAAAATAAAGCAAACAAAACATGTGCACATGACAATTATTGAAGGGTCATCCATCCATCCATTAATTTGCCAAAAAAAACACTGGATCATTTCATTACAGAGGAGACTCATAATCAGAATGTGTTTTTATTGTTTTTCTTCATTTCAAGGCCTCATCCTCATACAAAGGTCTAGTGGCTCAATGTTGAAATGAGAGAACCTCCTCTATGGTGCTCAGTGGAGGGACTTGTCTTTGTACGTCTTGGTCAGGTCTGGAGGACTTGCACTTGGATGAGCGCATCATGCAGTTCCTGTCCATCGTCAACACCATGTTCACCAAGGTTAACCAGAAGGAGCAGCCCCACTTCCAGGCGCGCCACTACTCGGTCACGCCGCTGGGCTCCCGGTCGGGGCTGATCCAGTGGGTGGACGGCGCCGTGCCGCTGTTCGGTCTGTACAAGCGCTGGCAGCAGAGGGAGGCCGTGCTGCAGGCCCAGAAGGTTGGAGTCTCATGACATTCAGAGTGACAACAGGACAACGTCAAATAATCATAATGTATCACAGAGGAATATAGCCACCTCACACCTAACTATGTATCCTATCTAAATATCTTGTGAAGAAAATGTCCAAAAGTTTATTAATTTACATCACAAAGTTAATGAATAAACTTGAAGGGCTGTGATCTGAATACCCGCCCCCCTCGGTCACCATAATGCAGGTGAACAGTAACTGGTTATCTGCATGGTGACGTAGATGGGTGGGTAAATAGACCACCCATTTAATCAGCTTGAAGCAATGGAAGGAAGTCTATAGACTGAAGTTGACTCATAATGACGGTAGTTGATGTACCGTGGTTCTATTTTAAGGTGTGATATTACCTTACCTTGATATTACCTTGTTAAATAAACCATGTTAAATAAACAAAATGCTGTCAGTCATGCAAATGAAAAAATTAGATGTATAAATGACATTTCTTGACATGTCTTTTTTTTTATTATTTTTTTTTTTTTACCTATGTGTTATTTCTGTGTGACTTATCTGTCATGCTCCCACCATGTCAGGTCCAGGAATCTCTGCAGGCCCAGCCTGTACCCTTGGTCCCGCGGCCCAGTGAGTTGTACTACAGCCGGATTGGGCCGGCCCTCAAGGCTATGGGTCTCACCCTGGACGTATCGCGCCGCGACTGGCCGCTCGGCGTCATGAAGGAGGTGCTGAAGGAGCTCATGGAGGCCACGCCCCCCAATCTGCTCGCCAAGGAGCTGTGGTGTTCCTGCACGACGCCCAGTGAATGGTGGAGGGTCACTCAGGTTAGCCTTTCAACAATGTGGAGAGTCTAATAAGGTTCTTATCAGTTGAGCCATTTTGGAAGTCTAGCTATTAAATGTCTTACTTCAGTTATGACTAGTACCAATTGGACTGTAGATCTGAAATATTGTCCTAGTAATGAATTCTGCTGCAGAAGAAATGCAGATGACTGTATACATTTTGTTTATTACAATGTAAAGCTTTTTGTTAACTTTTGTATTTTTTTTTTTTAATTCGTAGACCTTTTGAAATGGGCTTCTCAGGGTATTAGAAAACATCTGACATTCTTTACTGTGTACTTAACTTAGATCTTGTACATCAATGTGGACTTACTGACCACAGTTCATCAGCGTTGTACTTTGTCCTGTGACCTCCAGTCCTATGCCAGGTCCACTGCGGTCATGTCCATGGTGGGATACATCATAGGCCTGGGGGACCGGCACCTTGACAACGTGCTGATTGACATGACCACCGGAGAGGTGGTGCACATCGACTACAATGTCTGCTTTGAAAAAGGTCAATAAAACCCCAACTTGAACTCGCGGGTTCCCCGCTGGAGACCGCTCCACTTGTATATTCCTGTGTACCTGACCTCAAGTCTCCACCAATGTATTCCCCCAACAGGCAAGAGCCTGCGTGTCCCAGAGAAGGTGCCGTTCCGCATGACTCACAATATTGAGACTGCCCTGGGCGTCACAGGGGTGGAGGGCATCTTCAGACTGTCCTGTGAGCAGGTGAGCTGGACTCTCTGTGTGTTGTCATTGTGTGGTGCTCTCAGGGCAGGAGGTGAACCTAGCAGCCTTACGTAATCTCTGATGGTCTGCAGGTGGTGCAGATGATGCGGCGTGGCCGTGAGACCCTGCTCACCCTGCTGGAGGCCTTCGTGTACGACCCGCTGGTGGACTGGACGGCCGGCGGGGAGGTGGGCTTCGCGGGGGCCGTGTATGGAGGAGGAGGCCAGCAGGCTGAGAACAAGCAGAGCAAGAGGGAGATGGAGAGGGACATCACACGCTCGCTGTTCTCCTCCCGTGTGGCCGAGATCAAGGTAATGGGACTTCACCATGCATCAACCATGTGTTGAATTCACCATGCATCAACCATGTGTTGAATTCACTTTTCCCATTAGCAATTTTAACCACGCAGAGTCAAACCACGCTGCGCTGATTTGCGTTTCCTCCACAAGGTTTAAACTGAAGCATGGTTTAAACAGAGTTTAAACTGGTAGTCAACTTGGCACAGCTTGGCGCTTATAGCCAAGCTGTGCCAAGCCGCCCTCAGAGGGCCCATCTCCATCAGACCACCCACCTGCCTCCAAGAGGGCAGTGTCAGACCTGATGTGGAGTGTGACATTGTCGCTCAGATTGTAGTGATATAGACCTAATACAACTCTGCATTCCAAATATAATGGACATCGTGTGGCACAAACAAGACTAATCTGAAATAAACCGACTCTCGCAAAAACGGGAATATTGAATGTATAACTGAATTGATCATCACAAATATCATTGTGTGTGTTCCGTCTGTCTAAAACTACCCAGCTATATTAACTGTCTCTTATGCGAATCAGTCTTATTTTACGGTAGGCTGTAATATAAAGTTAGGCTACAATGAGTGTCGTGTTGTTGTGTCATCGTTTCAACCAGTCCTTCAGCCGTTAAACACTCCCTTCAAGTGGGGTAGCACTGTGTGATTGTCCCAGTGGCAATACAAAAACAATAGGCTGATGGAAAGTTATGTGGCAAGAAAGAGGGTTGCATGAGCATACAGTCATTGCTGAACTGCTGTGCCTCCAGGTCAACTGGTTCAAGAACCGGGAGGAGATGCTGGGCGTGCTGCCCCAGGTGGACGAGGCGGTGGGGGAGTACCTGGCCCTGCAGGAGCTACTGTGCCAGGGGGAGAAGCTGCAGTCCAAGCTCCTGGAGGAGGCCACCTTCCTGGAGGGAGCAGAGAACCGCGCCGACCACCTCATCGTCAGCCTGGAGCAAAGGTGCCAGGGCCACCTCGGGGCCTTTAGTCTCTAACAATGTTACATAATCCAGGTGCCAACTCCACATGTCGCAGTCATCCAAAATTCCTAGGACCTTGGTGTTAGCTGAGATTCTGAGCTGAGAAGTGGTACGAAATATTTGTACGTCAGGCTCATGTTGCAATAGAAGGCATATAATGAATGATTAGTTATTTATCCAGTGTTGTGTAGACAATGGTCTTGAACACTGGAGGAATCCTCCATTACTTCCCAAGGGTACTTTAAGAAGCAAACTAACTAGATGATGTTTCTGTCTATCGACCCCCTCACCTTGTTCTAGGTATTCTGAACACACCCAGCTCCAGTCTCGTCAGCGGACCGCTCAAGAGGCCATCCAGAGCAAGCTGACTGATCTGGACCAGTGGATCTCCCAGTACCAGGCAGCCTTCGCCAGTCTGGAGGCCACTCAGCTGGCCAGCCTCCTTCAGGACATCAGCAGCCCCATTGACCTCGGTAAGACCCAGTGACCTCAGTACAACATGTCACACATCAGCTGGTCAAAGTACTACTAAGTTCTACATTCAATTTCCACAGCTATTCTCAACGAATGTATTTTTTTAATTTTAATTGTAATTTATTTTTTATGTCATTTGGTATAACTGCATGAATATCTACTTCCCACTGTGCAACAATGTTGAGGCTGATGTTCCACTACACCCGGCGAGTGCTTTTGTTTTAAATCTTTACGATTTAAAACGATTTTAAATTTTGTCATTTTGTCTTATGTGGTTGTTCCATTTATGGAATGTATTTGTTGCTGCATCATCTTCAGTAGCACCATGCTTCCCTCCCCCCAGGCCCGCCCAGCTACGTCCCTGCCACCGCCTTCCTGCAGAACGCGGGCCAGGCCCACCTGATCAGCCAGTGTGAGGGCCTGGAGGCGGAGGTGGGGGCCATGCTGCAGCAGCGCCGCGGGGCCCTGCGGGGCTGCCTGGAGCAGCTCCACAGCTACGCCACCGTGGGGCTGCTGTACCCGCGCGCCACCCTGCTGCGCCACCGCGCCCACCAGTGGAAGGCCTGGATGGAGGAGCTGCTGTGCAGCATGACTGCAGAGCAGTGCCAGAACATCTACAGGCAGTCAGTAGCTCACACTGCACCTCGTGGTCCCCCCGTCTCGCTCCTCGTGGTCCCCCTGTCTCGCTCCCCGTGGTCCCCCTGTCTCGCTCCCCGTGGTCCCCCTGTCTCGCTCCTCGTGGTCCCCCTGTCTCGCTCCTCGTGGTCCCCCTGTCTCGCTCCTCGTGGTCCCCCTGTCTCGCTTCTCGTGGTCCCCCTGTCTCGCTCGCTCTCTAGTCACCTTTGAACGGTGACTAGAGACGTCAGTTGGCTCCAGCCAGTCGATCAGCCCGTCCAGCAGCAATTGAAATGTTTATTTGCATAATTTCCATGTATATTATTTATGTTATTATACTGCTATGTTTAGTTGAAGCTTTATCGTGGTCATGTCAGTAAATGGCTTGATGGGCATCCCTCTGTCCAATGCAAGCAAGTTTCATTCAAATGTATTGGCAGCCATTATGCTTTCTGTGTGGTCACAGCGCGGTCACGCACGAGGCTTCACCATTCCAGCGTTGTTGGAACATGTGTTCCTATGTGGACGTGTGGATCTCCCCGTCTAAACGGTCCACATTGCTGCAGCGCGGTGTCTGGTGAGTGAGACTGAGCCGTGTTGTCCGGTGCCCCACAGCTACGAGGCGCTGTTCGCCCCCCAGCCGCCCCCCGCCAGCGGCCAGTTCCTGTCCGCCTGTGAGCTGGCGCTGCAGCAGCAGGCCGCCGAGCTGAACGGCCGCGTGCTGCGGCAGGCAGAGCGGCTGAAGGCGGAGGGCACCACCACCCACACCTGTGAGGAGCAGCTGCAGGAGATCGAGCGCTGCGTGGCCGTCTTCCAGAGGGAGAACGGGGAGCAGGGCTCCCTCAGCCTGGCCGCCATCATCACCTCCGCCCTCTGTGCCCTCATGAGGTGGGTGTGTGTTGGAGTCGGATGCAGCTGAGCCCCTTACTCACTGCCCACTTATGGGGGCCGCTGGCCTTGATTGACTAGCAATAGCTTTCAACACTCCGCTGCTAAGCCTTACCGTTCGCAGTTTCCCAGTTTGTAGCCCTTTGTGGTCGGTAAAGGTAGACTAATGGTGGACTGTGAAGGTGGACTGCAGCTGTAGAGGCGTCTGTGGGTGCGTCTGGCTCCCGTGGTTCCTGTGGTCCAGCGGTAAGAAAGCGTCTCCCTTCCTGCCCTCTCTCTCCAGGAGGAACGTGATCATGGAGGGCGCGGCAGCCGGCGCCGGGGAGCAGCTGGTGGAGCTGACGTCGCGGGACGGCGCCTGGTTCCTGGAGGAGCTGTGCAGCATGAGCAGCAACATGGGAGTGCTGGCCACGCTGCTGCAGCGCTGCCAGCTGCTGCCCCACGACCTGGACCTGCCGGCACCCGCGCACACCCTGCAGCTGGTGTACCTGGCCAGCGCCGTCTACACCTGTCTGCACGTGAGTCCACGGGGGGGCGCTGCTCACCCTGAAAGGAGCTGTACTGTACGGAACAGACTGCACCGGGTCATAGAGTGACCAGGATGTGTCATCGGAGATGAAGGGAACGTCTCTGACAGCGATGCTGCTGCAGGAATGTTCTCCTGTGACATTTCCATGCCGGGTCAGAGCGTTTATGTTTATGTTTATGTATGGCCAATGATTCACTATTTGCAAGATAGGAAACAAATGAGCACACACATGCTTGCTGTAGCCATGGAAGCAAGCAAGCAAGCAAGCAAACAAACTATTCCAAACAAAATGAATATCGGTTTTGGCACTTTAATACTATGAAACGTGTCCATTGTCCAGTCTTTAGAAGCCAACTCATTTGAAAAAGATCTGTCCTTTTTCAGTTAGCTATTTTGTCTTGCAAGCAAATATCGTCAAAGTATAATCACTGCGGTGCGCTTCCAGCTAAATCTTCATGAACCTTTTCACTTGTACAGTGATAGGAACAAATCAATGTTAGTGAATCAAGCTGTTGAGTGTGCGTGGTCTCACACACAATAAAGCAGTGATTGTATTTAGTGTTAGGTTTATACTCCTACAACTTTGGAGAGGACTTGTCGGTCCAAGCAGCAGCCAGGGCCCACGTCTCCGCAGCCCGCTTGGAGCCGGCCGGCTGGGTTTGGCCTGGCCTAGAGACGGTCCCGGACCCACTGGGCACAACTCGGTGCTGTTCAGCTGGGCTGTCAGAATGGTGTTACCCGGCAGGCCAAGGGGCAATGGAAAAGGCTATTAGTGCTCCAAAGGCATCCCTGCACACTACATGACCTTGATGAGTGTGTGTGCTATAATATATAAAGAGTGTGTGCTATTCGTTGTGTTCTGAGGCCCAAAGCAGCCCAAAGCGTGTCTGGACAGAAGCAAAAATAATTGTTGATTGAGTTTTCATGTCCCCAATCGACTAGACCAATACGAAGCGAGGGATCAAATACAGCCCTGCTGTATTCACACTCTGTATGCGTTACTCTGTTAAATACAATGGGATTCCATTTCTTTTTTGGGTTGTGCTGCAAATGTGAACCGAAATGTGTGCGGTCTGCTTTGGCCTAATCCTTGGGGCAGGAGCCTTATCCTCTCCTCCCTCTCCCTCTCCCTCTCCCCCTCCCCTCCCTCTGACTCAGGAGCTGAACACCAACTTCCGGCAGATCATCTTCCCCGAGGCGCTGCGCTGCATGCTGCGGGGGGAGCCCACCCTGGAGAGCATGCTGGCGGAGCTGGAGCAGCTGGTGGAGCAGGGCTCTGACGGCCTGGACCTGCAGGGCCTGGTGGACGGCATGCAGGCCAGCCTGCACTCCACCGCCATCGGGCTGGACCGCGACGCCCAGGCCCACTGCCTCCACATCACCAGGTGTGTGTGTGTGTTATCACTACCCATCTGTCTGTCTGTATAGAGAGCTGTCTGAGCTAGGGTTTAATCCCGGGACCCGGGATTCCCGGGAAATCTGATCAAGACTATTTCCCGATTCCCGGGAAAGGTAATGACGGGAAACGGGGGAAAAAAAAAAAAAACCGCAATGAGTGCGCGTCTATTGTTGTCGTACGGTAACGT
>OMKI01005450.1:10909-20992 GCA_900302315.1 Phycis blennoides
TCTTTTTAAAAAAAAATTTAAAAATTTTAAAACAAAACCCCCCCCCCCCCCCCCCCCCCCCCAGAAGTCTAATGCACTATTGGACAATAACTACTGTTATTGGATGATGGTGAAAACAAATGGTGAAGTGAGTGCACCAGCATTAGCAACATCTCACAGACATGCAAGTGAGCACACAGACAAGTACACGGACACACAAGCAGGCACTCTGGCACACACACACACAAAAGTGCACACAGTGAATGACTGATGTACAGCACGGCAGCAAATATAAAAATGTAATCGTTGTTTGATTTCGATTTATGTCTGTATTTGCATGTCTTTTTCCTCTGCTCTACCTAAAACAACAGAGCACCAGAGTCCTCACCTTTGTCATCACCGACCGCTGTAGCTTCATCTCCGTATATCACATTTCTTGAGCTAACCCAAGCAACGTAGACGCACGTTTCAAGATGGCTCTCGTGTGGCCTATGAATGTTTTAACGTAGTGCCAAAGAGCAGGCCTGTCCTCGCTGGTGGTTTTTTTAGCAGTTTCGCCTTGAAGTTGCTCAGGAACGAAGAAGTCAAAAACGCATTATAAAATACATTTTTATCACTCACTGTTTGCCTGCAAGACTGTTTGGTTTGCATGCTTTTGTTTGATTCGGGCTGAGCCAGCTACTGGAAACGATGTTGGGTAAACAAGCAAATTCAGGTTTTGGCCCCTATTTCTTGCTTGTTTAAGTTTGTCTATTCTGAGGTAACGCTATGGGCTAACTGGCACGAGTGAACTCTCACTTAGAGATTAGGGTCATAGGGCAAGTCCTTTTTAGGAAGCTATCATGATGATGATGCTAGTCCATATGTTGTCCTTGATGCTGAAGGTCTTAAATGTTGTGGCTTTTCAAGTTAGGGATGGGCGATTTTTGCAGTTTCATGATAATTAATGATACATTTTACATTCCTACGGTTTGTGTAATGGCTGAACAGTAAAATCATGATTTAAAAAATAAATAAATAAATAAAAGATCTTGACTTGGCAGATCTGTCTTGACTTAATCAGCAAGTTAACCCACTGTTTCGGTTGGAATTCGCACACTATGTAAAAAATGCATTTTTGGCCATAGAGCTCTGGGGAAGAACGGTGCGTGTTTCGACGCACGGCAACTTTGTGCTACTTTTTTAGTACCGTGGCCGTGAATGAGCGTTAACCTTCTTTTGGGTGACAGTCGTGACGTTCAGGAGTATGCTAACAGGCACTTCGGCGTCACGAAAAGAGTGTTTTGGGGAGACCGGCTTATTTCAGTAACTGATAAAATGGCATATATTGCTATGTTAATGATCATACAAGACATATTGCCATGTTTCAAGCTCTTTAAGGGCTCCATAGTACTATCCCTTTCCAGAACGCTAGATGTTGTCTGATTTCTACTCATGAGTTGCTTGGCAGTGACAATAATTAGCTTGCTTGCGTTCAACGTTATCGTACTCTGTACATCTGGCAACCGTGGCACTGCCCATATCTCCAGCCTGTGGACGGGTATCTTTCCACCTCCCATAGCGCTACCTTTTATCCTCCTCTTCCTCTCTCCCTCCTGATCTATCTTCCCCTCGTGTGTGTGTGTCCCTCCCTCTTCTCTCCCTCATGATGGCTATCTAGTGCAGGCCACCGCATTTAGCTCCTCTTACAAGATTTGATCAAAACCCCAGTGAGCCGACACATTAAACACTGACAAAGATAGATCAAAACACAAGAGAAGCCCCACAAACCCGTCCCGGCCACGGTGTGTCTTGAAGTCCGGTCCCTGTGTGCCTTCGCTGCTCTAAATACCCTGCCTCCCCAAGGGGCTCCCAAATAGCTAAGCACATGTAGTCCAGTTGAAAGACCGTCCATAGCCGCGTTTCGACCGCGGAAACTTTCCCCAGGTACCGGAAACCTTTGGAGGAACTCGGTTTTGTTTCCACCACAGGAACCACGGTTCAAATTAAGTTACACGGACATTATGCACGAGTATTTCTCTCGCTTTTTCATATCCTTTTTATTTGTTATGTGCCTGAATTTCCCGAACTTTGCAGGTGTTTTAGACCGCGATGGGAAAGCAGAAAACCGACGTGCTGAAGGAATCCTCTCCGTTCCTTGAAGCGTAGTGCCTGGGAAAAGAAAAGGCTCTGGGTGCTTTTGGTGGAAACGCGGCCCATGTGGGCCCTTCAACGAGGACAAGGGCCACCGGGTCCCTTAAGTGGGCACGAAGCCAGAGCCCTGCTCAAGGTTTCTCATCGTTGTGTCCTGAGGAATCCCTGTTAAGAGACTCCTGACACTCAAGTGGCTTTTCAAGGCATGGTGAATAATGAAATGGAACAGCCTGTGGCACGTGTTTTGTAGTGTCGGTTTCTGACACCAGCGGCGCGTCACATGTTGCTTATGTCCCGCCGCTGTGTCGTCGAGAGTGTTCTGTGTGATCCGGGTGCCGGTGTTTTCCCTGAGTGTGCGGTCGGGGAAAAGCGGCCGGAGGGTTGAGACCATCGGGCTGAGACGAGTGATCCCAGCAGGCTCCACACACAGCGCTGATGTCTCCGTTCATGAACTGTCGAGTGTCAGGTTGAATTCGGTCTCATCGGTTCAGGCTTTTGGGGAATGAGCGGGAAGTCCTAACTCAAACCTTCTACGCTTATGCGGTTCGCTCACTGCGGCCCTGACAGCCTGCAGAACATTACTTTTGTTGAAAATGTCCTCGCCTCTTTCTCCACCACACCAAAGAAATTGCCGGTTTGATCGAGTGGCACTGCCTCATTCTTTAGACACTGATCTTATAAAACAACTCTGAACAAAAGTGTTGGCTGAAGTGAAAATGGATCCTTGTCTTCAGTTTATTTAGATTTTTTTGCCTTCTCTCTGTCATCCCTCTGTCACTTCTGCTGGAGTCTACGTCCAGCATGTGGCTGCAGGAGTGGAAAAGTTTATGAAAGAAGGATCAGATGATGCTATTTTGGTGTTCCCCGTGCTCACCCCTCCCCCCCAGAGAAGCCAAAGCAGAATTTCAAAGAAGAGGGGGAGAAAAAAAGACTAGAAAGTGATGAATTAAGCATCAGCTCTCGACCCCAATTGAAGAGAACACAGCCCCTCTGCCAGAGCTCTCTCCATTCCCAACCACTCTCTGCTGCCCTACAAAAAGGTGCTTTTACCATATTCATTGCATCACATATGGATTCCCCTAACTCAAGTTGCATAACATAGAATTGACAATGTAATACTGTCGGCCCTTATATCCTGCAACAACAACAGATCCCTCTCAGCCTGTACCTCCAAGCTAAAACGTATGGAACTGAGTGAGAAATATTAATCATGTCGTAAACACTTGAGTGTGTTGACCATTAGTCTCAGCCAAGAGGTTGATTTATTGATTCTCTGGAGCCAGGGAAGTCCGAGTGAACGTATTATGCGAATGCTGCAGCTCAACGTGAATAGATCAACATTAAAACGGCGTGCAGCATGCATCAGTGCCAGTGAAGGCCATATGCGACAACTCTGACTCAACATTCAACATGAAGGGTTCGGCGTTAAGCGACAGCACAATTTACATTTAGAAATTAATACTCTGCATGGAGAATGAAATCTGCTCACAAGGAGATGTCCGGCAGATCAGTTTTCCTTCAGTTCCCTTCAGATGTTATCTGTAAGATAGGTGATCCCTTCTTTGGCTGTCACCCGCCCATCTCTGTTGTCCTGTTTGAGAGTTGTCAATCATTCCCTCGACTGAGTGCATTGGCAGCTTACAGTCTTGGCTTGAGACTGGGTGTCAATCAAACGGGCCCAAATTCCACCAGATGTCTCGGAAAATGGCACACTAGTATTGTGGAAAGTTATTTACCCCTCCCCTTCTCTTTGGCGACTTTAAAAACAAGTTGGCGTGGACAGACCTGGCTGTACGTTGTGTTTGTGAAATGTAAAGTCTCATATGAGCATAATGTTTAAGTATTAATACTAGAATGTTCCTGTTAATGCTGAATCTGAGCAAAATGTACCTGGATATGGTGATAGCCTGAAGGCACCTCTTTCTAACAAGGGCATCCCTGTGATGCAGGGTGTTTTCTCACCCCAAAAACCAAGGGAAACTTGGTGTGAGCTTTTTGGTTTTGCCTGCGCCAACAATATGGAAAGTAGCAGCAGGCACTGGGACAAGTTGAATATCCAGCTCCTGACGATCAATATTTACTTTCATTTAAATCTTTTTGTAGGCCAGATGCAGATGACCTTTGAGGAGCATGGGAACTGCCTCATAGGGATTAGGATGTAGTGGGTTCTGCCTCTTTCAGGTTTAACCAGCTGTCAATCTATAAGGTTATTATGTAATGAATAGGCTATAAATCCAAAGCTAACTGAGGCTAATACGATTTTGCCTCTTTAATCAATAATGTTAGCCTGGTATTCTTGGTAGTCAAGTAGTCAAGACACGTAGTCTTGACTACCACCATCGTCAACCAAACATTGGCGCATTCTCTTCAGCCATATCGAGGAATCTGTGTATCGTGTGAGCTTCCATCAACAGTCCGCACATCACATCACATTCAAAAACTATGCAGGAAGGCATTTTGGAGTTTATGACAATGTTGGGTATAAAGTGGGAGATATGGAATATTTTCAAAGCATATGCCATTGCTAAGTGGGCACAAGTGGCATGTGTGTCTATGTCCTAGGTCTGGCTGTGAATTCCCTGTTTTAATTGATAACATTAATTTAAATCCACTATTTACCCAATCTCACAACATCCGTTCACTCATTAGAGGCTAAGCTAAGAAAAGGTGGGGGGGCGATGCCCTAGCTGTTTGAGTAAAATCTTTCATTGTACTGGCATGTATTTAAAACTAACCTGACCACTACAGCAAACCCTGCTGTTGCTTCTCACCTGGCAACGGAGAGAATAGGAATTTGCGCCCAAAACATCATCATATTTGTGTAAACGTATCAATTGTTATTGGTCTATTGTATTGTAAATCAATGACAACATACATTACAACGTGTGTGTGTGTGTGTGTGTGTGTGTGTGATAGTGTGTGTGAGAGTGAGTGAGTGTGTGTGTGTGCCTGCACTGTTGGCCCTTTCACCCAGCCATAACAGCAATGCAGTCAGCGCCCATGTCTTTGCACCCGCACACCCCTCCCCCTTGCTAGTGGAGATTGCAACGAGGGAGTTCCCGTATGGAAAGCCGTTTTTACATTTGATCTGTAGTGGTCATGGCAATTGTAGATATCATCAGTTGCCTTTTTGACGAGTCAGAATTCCAAGCCAACCTATCATGATGTCATTTGGACTGTCAAATTAAAGTCATCATTAATTTCTCACAGTCAAACATCAAAGAAGGAATTTGTTTGTTGATATCTTCAGTGGCGCACGTACATGACACAAAAGTAATGAATACGGTAGTTGCTATGTAGGTAATATGGTGGCTGCATATCCAAAATTGATGTGGTAGTTTGGGCAACGACGAGAATGGAGCGACAAACCACGACGAGAATGGAACGACAAGCCATGGAGTAAGATGGACTTTTGAATGCTGAGACGGCATTTTTCTGCATTTGACACAAGAGTTGTTGCAGAGTGGTAACCGAGACCTGGTCAACCTGCTTCGCCATGTGCAGCTTCTTCCACTCTGACACTAATTCATGCCACCTGTTGCCATGCCAACATTTGTTGAATATTCACAAGGTAGATATTTAAACTACTTTAATGGTATGAAATGGGAAATTTCAGTTCCACTGGTCACAATCCTTGTGTGGAAATTCAAATGTAGATGTCTATTATCGTTACTATTACTAGTGAAAAAGGAATTACTGATATGTATAATTACATTAAAGATATCTGTAAATCAGTTTGGATGAGGCGAAATGTGTGCACGTGAAAATAGATTTTCACATGTTCACAAAACATGCAAATTTCATTACGACTAGTGAAAACGAAATCGCTGCTAGTCAGCTCTGCCGATGACTGGTTAAAACGGCTTGCCCTCATTCCAGGGGTCCCTGGCCTCTCTTAAAGCCTGTAGCTTTACACGCTTGTACCCCTGCCGGTTTATAAAACTCCTCCATCATGTCTACACATGCCTTATGGACCATGTGAGCCTCTTCCAGGAATTGGCAATAAGGCACGGGTGTGGAGGAAAGGGGTGGTGTGGAGTATAGGGGGGGGCGGTGGTGGAGGATAAGGGGTAGGTGGAGTACTAATGTGTATTTGCACATTGCTTTGCTCAAGTGTTGGTGTTGGAGTTTGATTGCATAAGGTGTGTGCGTGCGTGCGTGCGTGCGTGCGTGCGTGCGCATGCTTGCGCCTGTCTTACCTTGAGGTAGAGGTCCTTGCCCCAGGCATCTGGGGCTCATTGTATTATACAAATGATGGTATGTGTTGGAATTCATGTTTGTTGAGGCGCACAAAGCTACTGTCCATAGACGGTAGTTTGTGTCCCTATTTTATGTCCCTCCCGTATTTTCTTCGGTGGGTTTTACTCTGAGCCCTACAATGGGCGTTTAAGAAGGCTGATGTTATTTATGTAATACCGAGACATTTTTCTGTGGATCATGCAGCAGCAGTGCAGTCTTTACATAACCGGACCCTCTCCACCAACCACCAGCTCCCTTCACCCTACCCCACTTTACCTCGAGTGCCGTGGCCACTCCTTTCCCTCAATACGTTTTTTTTTTGTTTCTTCCTGTCTATACGAGTCCATACTAGCCAGGAATGCGACAACGTGTGTCCCGCTATGAAATTGAGTGTAAGGTCCCATCTGGTCCTCCGTAGACTTGCTGGTTCAGTCCAGAGGAGGGGGTGTTGTGCAGTGTGTCTCTTGGTTGCGGAGGACATGTCCGGAGTGTGGGACGGAGTAAGATAAGGACAGGGTATCTCTTCACACCATTGGCATTGATAACTTCAGCAGCACACTGTCTGTGTTTTCTCCCAAGTTTTCGTCGTCTTTGTTCTAGTGTGTGTGTGTGTGTGTGTGTGTGTGTGTGTGTGTGTGTGTGTGTGTGTGTGTGTGTGTGTGTGCGTGCGTGTGTCTGAAATAAGTGCCGACATTCGGCGCTCGATCGTAATTGTGGGTGTCCTTTCGCATCCAAATAAACTTCAAATGTCCCTTCACAGATGTGCAGTCTCTCCTTGATCCTCTAGTTTTACCTCTTGTTGTATATTTTTTTTGGGGGGGGGGCGTGAGACATCCTGCTGTGTTGTTCTTCGGCAGCGGAGGGAAACGCAACCGATGGATACACAGCTAATGAAGTGGAGCGCCGTCGAACCAGTTATGGACCGCACGGACCGCGTGGTTCGTGGCGCGCCGCCCGGCGAGGGGATGACTCCGGACGGGAGGGACGGAACCCCCCAGCCAGAGGGAGGCATGAGATGCAACGCTGAACTCCAAAGTGTTTTTTTTGTTTTTTTTTGTTATTTATCTCTTCACTGGCATTCCATGCGTGTTTCCGTTGCGTGTTATCACTCGCTGCCGGTGTTGGACAAATGGAGGCACTGAAGTGCATCGCGATTATCTTTCCACGGCTATTGATTTTTTGAGTATTTTTTTATTTTTTTTCCCCCGTTGATCCCTCGACCACCTTGTTACGTGGGAAAGCGGAAATTGGGCGTCAGACGGAGCGCCTGTAGCGTCTCTCGCTTGCTCGCCGGGTCAAATCCCGGCCTACGCTTTGAGTCCTACGGGCCCACGGTCCCTGATGAGCGGTTTTTGGTCCCCAATGTCACTGCAACGGTAAACGCATTGCTATTTGGGTGACCGAGGCAGAAAGTGTGCTTCCCTGCTCGTAGCTCTAGTGACAGATTCTTTCTTTTTATATTCTCCACACAAATGCCGTCACCCGCTCTTGGCGGTGAAAGACGGTCGGAGCCGGAGTTTCTCCGAGCGGTTTTGTTGTCACGGGCCGTCCTTCGCTGGTGACTCATTGCTACTTCTCAACACAGCGTGACTTTACTGCCAGAAGAATGTAGCAGCAGTTGGGTGACGGAGGTGAGGGAGATGATGGAAGCGCTTCAGTTTAACAGTGGTTTTGAAGCCTTCACGGTGGGGGGCTGCCAGCCCCTTCATGGGGAAGGCATGGACGTTGGGCGTCAGAAGAAGAGGGTCTTGATGGCAGCCCTCCACAAGGGCCCAGTTCAGAAGCTCAGCCCCTTAATAAGCTCTCTCTTGTCTCTCTGTGTCTCTGTGTCTCCATCGTGAACAATGGAGCGTGTCTGTTAATTCTATCTGTTTTACCACACACGCACACCCGGCCCATTCCCAGCAGAGTAGCTGTTGTTTTTCGCGTGCCCATTGTCTGGGCGCCGTGCACACACGCTGTATGCGTGGATGCTTCCAAGGTCATTGTCGCAGACTGCATCTGGCCAAGTCATTACGCAGGGCTTGCTAATGCGACTGTGATTCTTCTTCTCCTTTTCATATTGTGAATCATTTGTCATTTGCTCTGTATAAATCCATCGTGACAACGATGGAAGCATCGATTCAATCGCCATGTACCCCAGAACACGTCCGATGTTGTCCTCGTAACATATAACTGTCTATTTGATTTGAATGGATGTGTGTGTATGCTTGAGTTTTGGTTCCATCAAGGTATCCCTCAACATCCCTCATTCATTAGTATTCTATCGTTCAACACTCACTGGTTCCCCAGGACAGCAGCTGAACAGAGAGTACTTGCTGACATGTGCACACATGCAGGCTACACTTACTCACTGATTCTGTTGCAGGAATATCTTCATGGCTGCCTTTATGTTTCACAGGCCTCTCCTCTCCATGAAGCTTCAATTTTAACAAACCCCAGAGAGAGTGATTCATTTGTGGCTATCATTACACCGATCTGTTCCAAGTACTCTGCTGCAACCTCGTTACTAGTTGTAACTAGTCCTAACCGGAGAGCATCCCTCTAGTGAGGTTCAGAGTAGTGCACCCATGGCTAAAACGGCTCTCCTTCTGTCGAAGGCAATTGCTGTCTCCTGCCAATTGCATTGCCGCATACTGCCGTACTCCTGCACACTACTACACTACACGACAACTTGGTTTGTGATCGTCAGAACCAAGTGGGATCAAATGTGACCGGAGAATCTCTAGAAAATGTCCCATGCACATGTTTCCAGATTAAAGAGATAGCTCATCTGAATAGAGGTCAATAAGCCGCCAGTACAGAGGCCTAAACTGAATTTTGCATGCGATAAGAAGGGAGAAAGAAGGGGACTTGGTTGAGATTTCATTAGATCAGTCTACACAGAAAGTTTTTGTATTATCACAGCATTGCCGGTGGTAACATAAAAGCTAGGAGAGGAAGACATGGTAATAAAGTGACTAACAATTTGATTGGACGGGCGCATTGGATGATAAGAAGATATGACACTTGAGTGATAAGATATGACACGAGGCCTGACGCTGGAAGGTTTCGGTATGACCGTAACAATTAGAGTAATTGGAGGAATTCATTTCCATGAGACTTGTGACGACTGAAGTGTACACATAACATAAAATCCCTCTGTGTCACCCGGGCCTGACCCTTAACCTCCCCGTGGTCCCGTCTATGGGAGTCAAACCAGGAAGTTGGAGTATGTCCAGTGGTTTAGGGCTTTATCTCCCTGTAACTCCTTGCGAGTTTATGTGAAGCGGCTCGGCGAGGCAAACACAAGAGAAACGCCCTCCGTGGAATTTCTCCTTCCCTGGGCTCTATAACTCAGCGTGGCAGGACGCTTGGTTCGCTACATTATTAGCATTGGCGCTTTCTTGACTGCCTTCAAGAGCGAGGGGGGGGGGGGGGGGGGGGGAAAATTTTTTTTTTTTTTTTTTTTTTTTTTTTTTTTTTTCAGGGGGGTTTTTTTTTTTTTTTTTTTTTTTTTGTTTTTTTTTTTTTTTTTTTTTTTTTTTTTTTTTGGGGGGGGTTTTGTTTTGGGGGGGGGTGGGGGGGGGGGGGGGGGGGGGGGGGGGGGGGGGGGGGGGGGGGGGGGGGGGGGGGGGGGGGTGGAAACATGCTGGCGTTCACGTCCACAAGTAAAACAAGCCGGGGAGAATACAGCCGAGTCACGCGTGGTCGGCAGGGAACACGCGACACGACAAATCACAGAGAAAGTCG
>OMKI01005465.1:5492-17456 GCA_900302315.1 Phycis blennoides
CGATGACCCCAGTGAATTGCCGACCACCGTGCTACTTCTGCCGCTAATGCCTTTGGGCGGGGAGGACTGTGTAGCTGCCTCTGATGCAGGCACCTCAGGTGTAGCTGCCTCTGATGCAGGCGCCTCGGGTGTAGCTGCCTCTGATACAGGCGCCTCGGGTGTAGCTGCCTCTGATGCAGGCGCCTCGGGTGTAGCTGCCTCTGATGCAGGCGTCTCGGGTGTAGCTGCCTCTGATGCAGGCGTCTCGAGTGTGGTTTCCTTGGGTGCATCTGCCTCTGATGCAGGCGTCTCGGGTTTAGCTTCTGCTGATGCAGGTGTAGCTGCCCCAGGTAAAGGCTTCTCGGGTGCAACTGCCTCTGATGCAGCCGTCTCGGGTGTAGCTTCTGCTGATGCAGGCATCTCGGGTGTGGTTTCCTCGGGTACAGGAGTCTTGGGTGTAGCTGCCTGGGCTACAGACATCTCAGGTGTAGCTGCCTCAGTTGTGCTCAGGGATGCCTTGGCCTCATCCTCCCCACCCAGTCTCCCAGGCTCAAACTCAGAGTCACTGAGAACCGTAACTTTTGTGTCTGGCGTTTCCTGAGACTGACTTGCATTCTGAGAGCGTGACTCCCGTTTCTCCCCTGCAGAGCCTCTACCCTTCTGCTTGGGCCTGGCAGGCTTCTCGGGCTCCGTGGCAGGCCCCTTTCTCCGTGAACTGCGCCTTCCCTGAGACTGGCTGTCTGTATCAGCATGCATGTCTGTCTGTGAGCCCGTTTGGCTGAGGTCACCTCCTCTGGTGCTTCTCCTCCGGGGCTTCTCCTCCTCTGAACCAAGCACATCTTGTGAGTGGCTGTACAATCTTTTCTTCAGAGATTGTCTAGCCGGCGAATCAGTTTGCGGCAACTTATCCTTGTCCTTCAGAGCACTCGTCCTCAGTTTTTCTTTGGCTGCGGACGATCTCTCCCGCCTGCCACCTATGCTTGGTGATTCCTGGTTGCCTGCTGGTCTTGTGCTGTACTTCTCCCAGTCCTCTGGATGTTGTCCTGGTAACCGAGGCGGCACCCTGCAGCGCCCAGACCGTCTGTATGAACGGTCCGGGGTGCCTTGGGAATTCTGGGAATCATCTTGAGTCCCATCAGACTCTTCAGTCTCTTGACAGTCGGTTTCCTGCTCCTCTTGAATGGCACCACCATCCAATTCTTTCTTTGTCTGAGCATTCCCGGTTGAGGAGGTAGTCTGGGTGTCCAGGATAACATCTTCCTCATCTTCTGTTCCTCCACTGGAATGCCTCTTGGCGGGCTTTGCCTCTGGTTTGCTACTCATTTTGTGAGAGTCAGCGCTCCCCGGTGGTGAGCTCGACTCTGCGGGCTGGGGGGTCTCCGACTGCTTCGGCTGGTCGCCACTTGGGGAGGACGTAGCCGCTTGGGCGGGACTTGCTTTGGCGGTGCATGCCAGGGGGCCCGTGAACTTGGTAACCTGGACAGGACTGGCAGCCTTGCCTTCTGCATATTTCTCCAGGGTGATGAAGGACTGCCGCCGGCTGTTGGGCTTCTGTGGCGTGCCCGAGACCAGGTCAGAGGAGCCAGAGACATCGGCACTGGCTTCCTCTTTGGGTTCTGCGTCTTCTGTTGCTGTGTCGGTGTGAGCGTCCTGCATGGACTGGCCGGTCGAATCCAGGATGCACTCTTCCTGCTCGATGTCCACAGGGTTGTCGTTTTTTGTGGCTTCGGGGCTGGAAAAGTCCTCAGTGTCCTTGTATATAATGTCAGATTCTTCCTCAACTTCCATTTCATCAACCTGGAATGCAATCAGGATTTTATTGACAATTTGGGCTTTTAAGGACAATTTGAATAAATTGATGGATCTTAACAATGCTTTGTTTTTAGTTTAAGATCTTGCAACTCTTCAGTGGACATTTTTTCAGAGCAACTAATGTTAACCATTTGGAATCCAAGCATTGGTTCATAACGTCAAGATCTTGTATGATTTCATACAACTTTCTGAAAGATTAACGACTAAGCAGTCTAAAATGTTCTTTGGCTATTCTAGATTACACCATTGGCTAGTATTGACCTTAATGGATTTTAGTACCTTGATAGCAGACTCCTTCTCAGGGCTGTTGGCTTGTTCTGTACATAATTTCTCTCTGAGGGTGAGAAAAGGTTTGGGTTTTAATATAAGCATCCACAAGAGAGTTCACTGATTTTGCATTTGTACAGTTTGCCTGAACTAACGTGGAATCATCTTGACTCTGGCTGTACTGGGTGAAGGCTGTGGTGTCCAAGGAAGCATCCAAGGTGTTGTACATGGCAGGGATGTCCCCCCTGTTTGACGAACACAAAACATTGGCTCTGTGTTCGATACACCGATACAATTTACATGCAGCATAAAAAAACAGGAGGAACCGCACGTGCATTGGTCACCTTTTGGTCCTCTTGACCTCCTTCTGGTGCTCCGTCAGCACGCGCTCCTTGTTCTCCGGGGGAATAAACACAAAGTCGATGGAGGCCTCCTCCTCCAGAACTCCCCTGCGGGGGGGCTTGGGGGAGCCAAAGTCCAGCTTGGTCTGCTGGACCAAGAAAAAGATAAGATAAATGTAAGCATCTTAGGAAACGACCAATGAGATTGTACAACATTTTCTACCAATTAAATCAACATTTTAAAAAAAGGTCAAAGCGCAACAACGCATATCCCATTTAAAAAAAAAAATGTCCACATTCTTACAGAGACAGGCTTGGAGAGGGTCTTGGAGCTGCGGTCCTTCAGCTCCGCAGCCCTGCCCAGCAAGGAGTCCCTCTTCCCCGCGGAGAACACCTGCACACCACTTAGCTTCGTCTCCAGCTGGGAACACTCGCTCTACAGCCAAACATAGAAAGCGTTCAGGTCCCATCAACCCATTAACCAACCAAGAAGAACTTGGAACGGGGGGGGGGGGGTCACCCACCGAATACGGTCCACTGTGCTCATCAGACAACGTGACGGCATCGAAGCCCGGCAGAATGATGGGGGTGTTGCGCTTAAGCTGGCTCAGGACCGGCCTGTGAGGGAGCAACCGTGACACAGAGGTCAATCGACTGAAACCATGCATGTTGACCAGGTGTCCCGCTTTATGCAGAACCACACCATATTTTAATCCCTTATCCTGCACACCGAGACGATGTTTCGCATTTTTTATTGGCTCCAATTTTCTAAACTAGAACCAATGGCTGTGAGAAACGCAGGGGAAGGCCGTCGTCACGGGGCTGTGTTCATCCCACTGCGAACATGTGGGTCAAGTGCACATGGTATCCCATGTGGGAATAAGGTGTGAAACGACACCACATGTGTCACAACATTAATTTGTCAAGTCAGAAAGCATTGGTAGCATGTCCCACGCAAACACACGCTTTGTCCCACATTTGGTTTATTGGGATCTGGCCACCCTGGTCAGACCACCAGGAGGAAGAGAGGGAGTCTTACTTTAGCTCCTCGGGGTAGGTGAGGCTGGACGACTTGGCGAAGGTGGCGTTCCAGAAGTGTGTGGCCTGCGCTCGGAGCTGCCTGTTTTTGTGTTGGAAGGTGACGCAGAGCAGGGGGGCCAGGTAGGCCAGGAGTTGGTCGTCGTAGGCCATGGTGGAGCGGCTCTGCAGGCAGCACAGCAGCTCCACCAGAAGCTTCTCCAGCTACACCAGGGGACAATATGAAGGCTGGTGAGAATATGGCAACCACTCAGCAATGTTCCAAAACAGATATATGGAATTGTAATTTGTAATCACATACTGTTTCGATTTGCATTTTTCATGAATACTTTATGACCCGAGTGCCTTATCACAATCCAGGCAAAACCAATGCTTCCCCAATTCTTCAGCTCTTTAACACTAGAAGAAACCCCACCTTTGCCACCAGCTGTGAAGAGAAGGCGGGAGTATCGCCGGGGGAGGCCCGTCTGTAGAGGATGGCGAGGGACGGGGCCAGGGAGCCCAGCGCCGCCTGCAAGGGCGTGGCCTGGGCCAGGCTGCTGAACAACGTGGACAGGATGGAGACAAGTGCTGGCCCTGTGGATTCCACGGGGCTCTCGGCGGCCAGGAAGGCTTCCAGGGTTTGCCCCAGTAGGGCCTGAAAGGCAGCCAAGTTCCCCAGGGCCTGGCTCCTCTTGCGGGTCCAGTTGATGGGTGTGCGAGGGGCTGTTTGCGGTGGGCATGTGGAAGTTAATCAAAACAATATGTTGTTTCTTTATACCTTACTGTGCATTTTTTTATATTGATATACTATTTGAATAATCATTTTTCGCCATGAATCAAACCTACACTTGGTCTTCTGCTGAAAGTGAGGCGTGTACGGAGAAAAGTCCACACACTCCACCATGACCTGGAGAATACTGCAGATCGCGTCCAAGGCGGCGGGGCCCTGAAAGACACCCAAATAGGTAGATCAGTATTGCCATCCACAATTCCAATCTCCGCGGGACCAAACAACAACAGAGCGCAGCCTTGTTCCCACAACTTACCGCCAGTGCGTCGGCGTCGAGGACGGCGGCCATCTTGACACAGAGCTCCTCGAGGCCGATGTTCTCCTCGGCTGTGGGCACCAGGGCCGAGCAGCGCGCGAACACCCGGTACAGCTTGGACCACGTCAGTAGCAAAGACTTCTGGGTCATCTGTGGACAGTGGGCAGAGGGTTTATAGAGATCAAGAGTGAGACAAGAGATCAAGGTCAATGATGACGGCTCAAATGACTCGGCCGTCAGGAGGACCATCGGGTGGGTCCAAGGTGAGGAGGAGCATGGGCACGTCCTTCATAGCCGGTTGCAGCTAGTGAGCACAACGACTGGGGGATGCGAGTGCGAGAGCAGGACCAACCTGGTGGAGGGGGGCGCCCAGCAGGAGGTGTGTGACGGGGAACATCAGGGAGGAGTGGACCGCGCCAAAGTTGTGCTCCAGGGCGTCGCCTTGGTTCACTTCGTTGGACTGTGAGAAAGAGTGAGTGAGTGAGTGAGCGAGTGTAAACTTTCACAACCAAATGGGAAAGTACCCTGACACAAATACCTTCCGATTAATTATTTGAAATTCATAACATTTCAAGATAGTTTTCTAAAGCGACATTCATATCATTTAGCAAAAACGCCTTTAGTCCACGATGCATTTCAAACAGCAGTATGATTCTCAAATGCAGGCCGGCGTTTCCACCCGCCACCTGGTACCTGTGTGATGGTGTCGGTCAGTGGTGTCACCACGGCGCTCCACATCCGCCACAGGTACTCCTTGTTGGCCACTGAGGCGGCGCTGCGGCCCACGGCCCCCAGGACCGCCTCGCCAAACGCCAGCGAGGATGTGGGTCCCCCTAGGCCACAGCCCACCAGCGTGTTCAGACACTGGAAGAACCTGGGAACAGGAGAGACGACACAGTCAGGACCACAACAGGGACATCCGGAAATACTGACCACAAATGGTCATGAGCATTTACGATCATTACCATAAATAGTCATGACCATTTATGGTCAGACATAGGTCCCATACTATACAACAAACTGATCCGTATCATCTGCATGGAAAAAGCTTAGGTCCTGGGAAATAAAGTCTGAACATCATCTTTACCTCTCATCTTCAGCGTAGGCCGACAGCATGTTGCTGTTGTAGAGTTGGAGGATGAGGAAGAGTGCTGGGGTGCCCTGGGGTGCAGAAACAAAGCATTAACCAACACATACACACACACCCGCACAACCACGTCTGCCATGGCCACTCCAACAAAGACCCTTACATTGAGCACGTCCATCTTTCCTACTTGGTAGGCCGCAGAGCCCAGCACCCTTGAGGGGATGCCTTTCACCGTGATCTCAAAGAGAACCTGTGGAGGGCAGAGGACGGTGGTTTAAGCAACACAGGGACACCCAGTTTCACATGAGAAACGTAACACGCACGGCAAGACAAAATAAGACCAACAAGAGGAGGACGTACATGAACCATCACGTCTAAATAGGTGAATTACTACAGAGGTTGAGCGACACCCCCTTAGCTCCCCCTGATGTTGTAAAGCTATACAAAGCGCGGGCCAGGTCTCACCAGGACTCTGCTGGCCGGAAGAGCCTCCGAGGAGACGAGGTCCTGCAGGGCCTGCAGCATCAGAGTCAGCACCTCGGAGCCCTGGCGCTCCTTCTTGCTGCTCCCTGAGTCAAAGACGAGGGGAACACACACGCCATGGTCCAACAGAGTTGAGGTTCTGGGTGCGAACCCAAATGCCTACCTGTAGGCATCCCTCAGCAAGATGCCTACCTGTGCAGCAGTACAGTAATCAGGGTGTTGGATTAAAGTAGTGCGTAAAAAAAATAAAAAAATAGTGTGTTCCAACAGTGACAGTGGATAGTCATCATCGGGGCCTTGTGAGGACCCCTCAGAGTTTACTGGTCGTCACAGCGACGCAGGACCACGCACGGGCCCCGAGCACCGCTCAGACTTAAACTGATGAAGGTGATGTAGGGTGGGCCGGTGGAAGCGCGACGAGGCCGGGGGTCTCGCGGACCCCGTCCGTGACAAAGGGCCCACCCCGGGGTACTCTGTGTGACGCTGCAGGGTGCAGACCCACGGCTTGTTCAGGAGAGCACCCGCAAGGAGACAGCCGCCACAACACCCGAAAAATTTCATTTAAGAGGGTATGAGGGAGAGGAGAGAGGAGGGGTGGAGCGGTGGGGGGAGTCATGGTTTGGTTCCAAGTCATGTCATCGAGGAGACAGTCAGGTTGTCACTCACCAGACTCCACTGTGGAGCTGACCAAACCCACCAGGCTCTTCCAGACGATGGCCAGCAGGGAATCTGTGGAGGAAGTGAGGTTGTTTCGTTTGAGTTTGTTTTAGTCACGCCGCTGTCAGCAAACACAACCTGAAGCTCACCCTACCTCAGAAAACAAATCCCCCCCCCCCCCCATGCCAGCAGGTAAAGAACGGAGTAAGGAGGTCAGTGGTCAGCCGTCTACCTGGGGCGTCAGCACCGACGGCCATGAGTGCGTCCTTGGTGCTGCTGATGAACAGGGCAGCGTACTTGGTGAGGGCCGACCCCCCGGACAGGAAGGGGTGGGTCAGGGGCTCTGGAGGGGGAGGGGGACAAAATGAAATTATGAAAATGAAATCAATTTTGAAAAAACAACCATTTCTTTAAGATAGTCCTAGTTGGTGGGTGGTGTTTGCTAAAGAGAACTACTATTTTTTTTTTTTAAGACTTTGTACTGCTTAGAGGTGAATCAATCCTAGAATATGATTGCTCTGGAAAACATGAACACACCACCAACATAAAATAAATGCACAAAAAGAAAATTCTTCATAAAAAAAAAAATGCTGATTTTAATCTTGATGAATCCCTAACTATTTGGATAAATACCATGGTGGACACTGACATTCGTGTACAAAAACAGGAAACAACAATGATGATAAAGATATTCTAGCAGCATCCTTCAAAAAGGCCGAGACTCACCAAGCGTCAGCTGCAGGTTGATCTTGGCTGCCGTGGTGACGACCTCCGGCCCCAGGAAGTAGTGCAGCAGCATCTCCAGGCCAAGGAGCTGGATGGTCGGAAACCCTTGGCAGGCCAGCAGGCTGCGGTTGTTGTCGTTGTTGTTGTTGTTGTTGTTGAGGGTCATGCGCGGCGTGTTGAAACTTGTTGGGGTACCTGGGGGATGGGGGTCAGAAATACAACACGAAATCAAAACATCCGTCAGACACCTTAACCCGATAATGCAGGCGTCCGTGTGTGCAGGGCAGTTGAATTCTTATGAAAAGTCGATGTAGAGGAAAAAGTATGAACATGTAGAATTCTGTTGTAATTGTAATTGATTGCGGGGATGTTTAAAATAAAGTCAAAACGACGTGTTCCAACAACTAAATAATCAAAAACATCAATAGTCAATAACAGTGCAACCACGCACAATGACGACTGAGAAAAAGAGACCAGCAGCAGAAATGAAGAAGTTGAAACATTGACTTGTGAAAAGTCCCCGGGACTAAATTGTAGCCTGCAGACATCCTATGCGAGCATGCAAAACAATTGAGTTTATTTGACCACTAGGGTAAACAAATATTAAACTCCGGCCAGTTCGGATTGCCTCAAATTGGTTTGAACATTGGCGATCATTTTATGCATGTTTTAACATACACTCATCACCAAAAAGAGCCCATCAGAACGTAGCTCTGCAGTAAGCAATGCAACAGCCCATCTCGTCTCCAAACCCAAGGACCCCGGAGGGAATAGAGAACGTGTGGACGTACCGGTCTTGGGAGTGGAGGGGCCCAGGGTGCCGCTCTGCCCTATGCCTCTAGCTGGCGTCCCAGGTTGGGGGGTGGAGGAGGAGGTGGAGTCCCCTCCAATGGTGCGCTGCAGTAAAGGTACAGACACCTGCCAGGACACGCATGTCAAATCAAAATCTATTTACACCACCATGTACATGCAAAACAGCCACCATGCACAACAACTGATACCAGGTCTTGCCCACGCCTGCATGTGTGTGTGCAGTGTCATGAGAGAGAAGTGAGTGTTCCCACTCTCACCTGCTCAAAGTGGGGGCCCAGGTTGGGTCCCAGCCGCACCACCAGGTACCACCACACCTCCAGCCGGCTGAGCTGCAGGGACTCTGTGCGCACGTGGATCGAGAGGAGAGGCTGCAGCAGAAGCTTCATGCGCTTGGTGCTGCACAGTATCTCTGCAGCAAGGAGATCGCATGGAGACAAGACGATGAGGACGACGCCTACAGCCCCAACCCCGATGACTCAGAGAAGAAACCTCAAAACACTGGCGCGCTTAACGTTTGTTCGATGAATGCACCGTGCGTCAGTGTGTCGGTATTGGAAGAGGGACATAGACATAATGTTATTGTCAGTTGGAGGCTTGGATCACGGTTCAAATCAAATAAACAGGAAAGATATTGTTCCACTTCAAGGCGATAAAGCTCCTTCTCCTCCTCACCGGGGTTGAGGGCAAAGTTGTCTATGAGGCTCTTCCAGGCGATGAAGGCGATCTTCTTGACGTTGGGCGAGGAGCTGCGGAAGCCCAGCTCCTCCAGGTGCAGCAGGGAGTTGATCAAGGGGCCTCCTCTGTGGAGGTACTGTAGGAGCAACAAGGCACAGGTCTAGATGTAAAGCGGTCGAAGGAAGCCAGGTTGGGTCCCTTCAGTTTCCCCCCCTCAGAAAGGGTACAACATTCAACGTTGAATTTTTAAAACAAGAGTCTTACCTTTCCCAGTAGTTTGACGAATAAAGGCCAGAGTTTGAGCACATTGACTTCGTTCTTCGAAGAAAATAGTTTCTGGAGCTCTGGTGCGAGTTTCTGCCACGACAGACAGAGAGAAAAAGTATGAACATGTAGAACACATTTCTGTTGCAATTGTAATTGATTGTGGGGATGTTTAAAATAAAGTCAAAACGACGTGTTCCAACAACGAAATAATTAAAAACATCAATAATCAATAACATTGCAACCACGCACATGACGACTGAGAAAAAGAGACCAGCAGCAGAAATGAAGAAGATGATGGCGAAACATGAATAAAACAGTAGACCAAATTACGTCTGCACCCATCACCATCTTACCTTAATGAGTGGGACGGGAGCTACGGCGACACACGTCATGATAAACAGACAGAAAACAAAAGGGTGCTTGCTCACCGTGGACATCAGAGGTTCGATGATTGCGGCGACCTCATTCTGTCTCTCCAGCAGCAGAGGCAGGCCCAGCTCCATGGCCGCCGCCGCCCGGAGACGCACCTTGGTGGCCGAGTGGACCACCATGGGGATGACCATCTTGGACCACCGCACTGCGCCCACGCTCATCTGGGCCGGGGCCTGCTCCAGCAGCCTGGCCACACACACGTGGGAGAGGACGGAAAACACTAAACTAGTGAAGACGCGTCTAAAGCCCATACCGTGCTACAAAGAAAGGAGCAGACCCATACCGAGTTATGAGCAACGTGATTGGCCTGTACAGCTCCCCTTTACCTGATAACCACATTCAAGGCTTCGTGCTCCATCACCACCGACTGGATGTCCTCTCTGGTCATCAGGCGCTCCAGCATGTCCAGTATGTTGTCCACCTGGGGTTCAAACACATGGCATCATCAGCATTCCAACATCCAAGTGACCGCCCTGTACAGACATGTCATGGGAACATTTTTGCCAGCTTAGCAGATTTCACTATGCGCATACAAGCGGTGGGGACTCACTTTCTTGGCCATGACCTCGGAGGGAAAGCTCTGTTTGGAGATTACCCATAACGCCCTGGTGCAGGAGTTTTTATCTGTCGAGGTCACCACCAGGGAACAAAGTGCAGACAATATCTCTGCCACAAAGTTTTCTGGGGTGGAAAAACAGAAATTAAAAAACAGAACTACAAAGCGTTCATTATGCAAGCGGAGCGATGACCTTCTGATCCAGTCCATGAATCACAAGCCTGCCACATTCATATTTAGATGAGCTGCAGAGTGGAGGTTTGGTGTACGAGTGTGTGTATGTGTGTTTACCGCTAACACCAGAGACGACGTTTGCGTGGTACACACAGAAGCCCAGGGCTTGCAGGGCTGCCTGGCTCAGCTCAGGGTTGGAACCGGTGATGTGAGTCTAGAGAAGACAGAAATACAACACACACAAAACAGCAAAAGGTGTCATTCAAAGTCCCATCCAAGCCATTGTGCGACGCAGCATGTAAACGAGAGATTCAGAATCCTGTATTACTCCCAAAAGGAATTCATGAAGTCACAATTGCTCTGCCCGAGATAGAAAACATAAAATATAAAAATACGCATGCATGTACAAAATGCAGAGTGCTAGCTATTCAACATTCAGGATGGCGAGAACGAGGACAGTGGCATGGCTAGAGAGGCCTGGTTGAAGGCACAAACAAAACCATCTCCAAGCAGTGGCTCACCAGGATGGCCTTGCCCAGGCGGGGAAAGTGCTTCTCCACTGCAGGGAGGAACTGCCGCCCC
Source organism: Phycis blennoides (assembly GCA_900302315.1). NCBI lineage: Eukaryota > Metazoa > Chordata > Actinopteri > Gadiformes > Phycidae > Phycis > Phycis blennoides. The sequence goes on from OMKI01005465.1 coordinate 16,410, forward strand.
TCCTCTCCACTGAGACGACTGCAGGAGACGGCAAAAACAACAACATTAATTAGTCTGTTATTTGCTCGTCCACCGTTGAGTCATTGAGCCAATATTTTTATCCAAAAGTACCTTGCGGCAAATACAGATACTTCATACAAATGCAGATGTCATTAGGTTAAGAATTTTGCTCAAGGGCGACAACAGCCAAGTTGTCACTCAGAGTTATGTACATGTGATTCCAGTGTGAAAAAGATTCATCAGGTTCCTTGCTGTACTTCCACCGATGGGTTTCTTCAGTCTGCCGTGTCGTGTCATTTTTTTGTGGGCCTCTGAGAAATGTATAAATCCCATTTGAACAGATTGGTGGCTTCACCACATGCCTGTTTTTCTAGAACTACCATTCCCGCCGTAGGGTCGTGGGTTGGGCGGGCTCGCATGTCAATCAAGACCTCTTCCAGACAAGTAGGCGGGTCTTGACAGTCGAACAACACACCCGCGTCCCAGACTTTCCGTCCGGTAAAGGCTGGCTACCCGCCTACCGACGGGTCGACCGCAAACATCAGGGCTCAAACCCGGAACCTTGCGGTCGGGAAGTCGAGCAACCCCAACTGTCAAACGCCCTAGCCGCGACGTCGCCCTAGCCGCGACGTCGCCCTGCGGCGCCACAGCCCCAGCGGGGTGCCGGTCATGGGGGCCACCTACTTGGCTATGGTGAGGTAGACGTCGGTCTGCTCTGGCTGTCCCGCGGCGCCGTCCTCCAGGGACTCCAGTAAGGGCAGGAGGCTGGAGCCGCTCTCCGGCCCTGCCGTGGCCATCATTCTCTCCCACGGGCAGCCTGGGAGGCGGGGGAAGCATTTACTTATTCGAAAGCATTCAAAGTAATGGACTAGCTTTGGTCATCATCTGGCACCATTCGGCATGGAGGCCGGAAGAAAGATGATGCATGGACAGAATGACAACGGATATAGAAATAAATGTATATTACATTTACATTTAGCAGACGCTTTTATCCAAAGCGACTTAAAAAAAGGACATTTGTCAGAAGAAGGTGAAACGAGAGGTGGG
>OMKI01005491.1:0-11900 GCA_900302315.1 Phycis blennoides
CATGCTGCCCCAGCTTGGCCTCAGCATGGAGTTGAGGCTGCCGTCATGCATGAGAAACGTTTAGGACAGTGAGAACATCTGAACTAAACCAAAGCAAGGCTGCACAGTTATTGGCTCACCTGGCCATCTGGATCTCCCTGGAGCACCACTCGCTCTCCAGGTAGTGTCTGCTGATCACACAGATGGTCTTCCTACTGCAATAGATGGCCTCTGTAATGTTCTCCATGATGGACCTACCTATGGAGCCCAAATGCAGAGATGAGCATTATTTCAATTACATGTATTTGAAATACATGTTTTAATTACTTTTGGGTATTTTGTCATTTGTATTTGGTCCGAGTGAAAGAAAATGGATGTAATTTGTATCTAGATACATTTGGCCATAGAATGTTTGTATATTATATACTTAAATTACTTCATTGGTGTCTGACAATTAAATATATCATATATCATCATCATATATTCATATATGCTTATATTTCTTGACTCAATTGTGTAGTTTTGATTGTTTGAGTGGGTACTCGCATGTGCCTGGCAAATAACAGAAGGCCAGACGGTGCAGGTAAAGATCTGGTCCAATCAGACAGCCAGCCCTACCTGGCTGGAAGTCTCGATGGTGCAGGCAGAGTCTCCAGCCTCGCTCTTCCTCCAGCACAGGAAGCATCTCCCTGAGGACCCAGACTTCATCGTGGACATTGTAGGAGATGAAAGCGTCATAGCGGTACGGCTTGTTTCTCTTCCTCTCCCTGATGTCATAAAGCATGGCCATGAGGCGGTAGTAGGCATAGGCCAGACGCCAGTGTAGGAAGTGGTAGCCGAAGGAAGTGAGCAGAGTGAGCAGAACCAGGCTAGTGGTGAAAATGTAGCAGAGGAAGCTGGTGTCCATCCAGCAGGAGTGCATGTCAATGTCGAGGAACATAGTTCCCTTTTCGCTAAGAGGGTACATGCACACGCATTTGTCTGCATGAGCGATCTGTGTTTGGTCACTGCTCAGTGCCCACAGCAGGAAGCCAGAGTTAGAGCAGTCACAGGTCAGAGGGTTACCAGAAAGATCTAGATATGTTAGGGCTGGGAGGAAATGGAACATATTGTGATTGATCACGGTTAACTTGTTCTCAGAAAGTTTCAAACATCTGAGGCTAGTCAGGTTCACTTCGGCCAGGAAATCCAAATACTTGATGTTATTCATGGAAAGATCCAGAACCTCTAGCTTTGAGATTGGCAGAAATAACTCAGAATGTAGGTCTGAAAGGCCACTTTCTCTCATGGCGAGACTCTTCAGGTGAGGTGTGGCTATAAACGTGTCTTTATCTGCATCAACAAGATGGACATTCTCAGCTGTAAAGTGCTCTAGATTCTTCATTATGTTAAGAAAATGTATTGGAATATGAAAAGGCCTTGAACAATGAATACCTCGACATATTATTTCCAGATTTCTCAAAGATGATAAATTCATGATGTTTTGGTAGTAGTTTGGATCAACCCCTTTGTGGCCTTCTGGTATATCCAGATATACTGTGAGATTGGTTAACAACTGCAGTCTAATATCGTACATCTGCTGTGGCAAAGACAGAGTGAGACTTGTAAGATTATACAATCCTTCAAAAACCTTACTGTCTACATCGTCAATTACATCTAATTTCAAAGTACTAAGCGATTCCAAACCTTTAAAATCTCCTGTTCCAAAATGCTTGATTTGGTTCTTACTCAAATCCAAAAACTGTAGTTTCTTAAGGCTTATCTTAAAAGCATCACCCAGTTTCAACAACAAGTTACCATTTAAATGCAAAACTTGTAGATCCTTCTGATTTTGGAAAACACACCCATCTAGTTTGTCAATGTAGTTATTGTTGAGAGCTAATTCTTTGAGTCTTGTTAAGTTGAATAAATCTAAGCAACCTAACTCAGCAATTTGGTTGGAGGACAGATACAGGATTTCAAGAGAGAAGAGACTGTTAAGGACGTCAGGCACACTGGAGAGATAGTTTCCTTCCAAATTCAAGTATCTCAAATGCTTCATTGATTGCATTGAATAACTGGAGAGATCGGAGATGTGATTGGAGGACAGGTCCAACCAAGTTATTTGGGAACAGTAGGCCAGCTTCTGGTCAATGTTGACAACATAGTTATAATGGAGGTCCAGTGATCTCAGAGAAGGGATGCTGCAGGCTGTCTTTAGGAGACCTTTGTTGATCCATTTCTCTGTATGTAACAGCTCAAGATGCACCAGTGAGACCAGACTCTCTAGGAGCTTAGTTATATCTTTGAGAGAGATGCAAGTAGATGAAGAAAAAAGATAAGTTACATTCCTGAAGAAACGAGGCTCAGGTATGTCCACTTCCATGACAGGACTTGTGCATGTGCCATCGAGGCTTATCCTCTCAAGTTGTGGAAATATGGGTGTTGTGATGCTGAAAATTGTTAAATAATCTGCAGTCAATGTGAAACCCCTGAGACTAGAGGACATGCTCAGGGGCAGATGTTTAGTTTCAAAAGAGCTGAAGGGGTTTTCACGAATATCGATATAATCAATGTGTGGTAGTTGTAATATGAACTGAATGTCAGTAATTTCTTTCAGCAGGTTGCCATATAACCACACCTTTTGTAAGCTGGGCATTGACCCAAAAGCGGAGGGGCTGATAGATCTGATATGGTTTTCACTGAGATCCAGCACTGTGAGCTTCCGCAGTCCATCAAAGAGGTGGTTTGAAAGTTGGGTCAGTTTGTTCCATTCCATTCTAAGTTCTGTTAGTTCTACCAAATCAATAAAAGACCGGTCTTCAACATGAGAAATGTTATTCCATTGTATGTATAAAACTGTAAGGTTTGATAAATACCTGAAGTCATTCTTGTAAATTGCTGCAATTTGATTTACATAAAGGTTTAACCATGTCACACCTCTGGGAATGCCATCTGGCACCACTAACAGTTTTGTTTGAGAACAGTCAACCTTAAGACCAGCCAAGGTGGACCTATTCTCAGAGAAAGGTATGGTGCAATGTTTTAGCGAGTAAGCAAGTGAAGGATTAAGGTGAAGCATGGAAAACAGAAGTAAGACGGCTACATTTTGTAGAAACCATGGACACCAGCATCCCACTCGGTGCATGGTCTTCTTCAAAGTTATCAGTCTGGTCCGTTTGGTAGTAATTGTGCGGTGGAGTGGAATGATGTCAAGTCCAATATACACTGCAAACAGAGACATTCTTAATTAATCAATAGCGTGATTATTATTACAATTATTAGTATGTCAATTATTATTAACATTGTTAATAATGGTCTACAGTTGCAGACCTCAGTGGTTGAACCCCATGTGTTGAACCCCTCGTCACTCATTATCTGGTAAATGATGAATACTTTTCAACATAATAAATTACAGAATTTGATTTTTAGTTTAATACTCACATTTTTTCCCACAGAATTTCCTCTTGACAGTGATCAACTCAATATGATATGATCATAGTGGTGACTGTTTGAGGTTTCAGACGTTTTAAGAGGTGATGGTTTCACTTCCCTAAGGAAGGGCCACTGACTGTATGCTACTGATAAATCTTTGTTTGTCCTGGGGAAGTTGACTGAGCAGTGAGCACAGGTGCACTTTTCACAACTAGAACAATATGATCTTCATGAACATAAAATAAAAACAAGTAAGCACCCAAGAAATTGCAATTAAAAAGCAACTATGCTGCTATTCCTACCTCATATAACAGTAGCTTCCGACATTGCACATTGCATATTTATTTTTACTACTTGTAGCCTATTTTCTTTTTTTATCTTTCTGTCTTAGCTGTAGGTATGTTTACTTTAGTTTTAGCATTAGGAATGTCTTGTCCTGCATGTTGTGCCTGTGCACTTTATCTGTATCACCGTGGGAGGGTGAGAAACGTACTCTCGATTCCTTTGTATGTCTTGCCATGTGAAGGAATTGACAAAAAAGCTACTTTGACTTTTGACTTTGACTTTGAACTATAAATACAAATAAAAAAAAAGAAAGTCATAGAAATCACAATATGCAATTGCTAACAGTGTCATCAACAATGTCCTTTAAAATGGCTCTGCATTTCTCAAAAGAAAATCTTTATACATTGTATATAATATACTCGTACATTAGGCACACACTTGGCCGCAGTTCCCCGCTGTGTCTTAAGAGGGCGCTGTCAAAAACAACTGGAAACGAAGGCTGGCTTTACTTCCTCCACGCTTCAAACTTTACCCGGAAAGGCGAACCTATGATCTTGGATTAAGTTAACAATGGTCCAAGAATTTCATGTCCTGAGATGCTTTTCGTGCCAAACCTTTCAAGTACAGCAGGTGAGTAGACGGCAGTCGCATCAGGCATCTGCTCTATTACGACCATGTTCATTAGTGCTTGTTTGATTATGTTAGATTCCTATTTGATTAGGGTTTTCTTGTTGTATTGAATGGATATAAACGAGGCTCGTTTGTAACAGGTGAAAAAGGCAAAGAAATGGAGCTGTAAGATGTGCGGCGAGAAACAGTCCGTTATTAAGGTAACGTTAGGCTATGCATTTTACTCGACACCTTAAATATAAAACAGTTGCTACTTAAAGGTAACCTGACGTGGCAGATGTTTCGTTAAACAGAACCGTCTGGGAAGGCGATCCTGGAAACCGTCTGGTCTGTCAATCGTGTGTGTCAATCACAGGGATTGACACTCCTGATTGACGGACGAGATTGATTGCCCAACCCAATCAGGGAGAAACATGCCCTCATTGGCCACAAATTGCTTGCAGGCACAATCAACTGGACACGTATATTCTAACACAGCATTTCACTCCCTAATACACTGGTTCCCCCATGATATGCATATTGGGTCCCAGGAGGATCTTTATGATCCATTTTACCGATTTCTTTTTTTGGTCTTTTAGTGATCCGGTATATGACCAATGACTAACGATCACAGCCATGGAAGGAAATGCACAAAGGATATTGGGGTTGCAAATGTTTCCGATTTTCCCATTTTCAGAGCATGAAATGGGGTCACGTGCCGAAAAAAGTTGGGCACTACTACACTAATAGCTTTTGGATGACTGAGCCATTTCTAACAAATAACACTAAAATTATAGCTCATCAAGCTTTCCTACAGCACCTGTTTTAGTATCGAGTCACAGGACTACTTTTTCTGCTCTTCCGTTGTCGTCGTTCCTAACTTTAAGGATACATATGGTGAATCTGACCCTGCTGTTGATCGGTCTCTCTCCAAGGAGTTTGGGCGTGGCACCGGGGCCGACTGCAGATGCCATGTCCAGAAGCTGAACGCCAAGCGAGGAGAGATGGAGTTGGAGCAGGTGACCTGGTCACTAAGGTAACCACAACTTGACCTTGCGCTTAACGGGAGATCACCAACTTGGGACTCGTCGGCTCAAAGAGTGTTGACCTTGGTCTGATGGGCGGTTCTGACAGGGAGAAGGACAAGGAGGCGGGACAATCGTTGGGAGGTGGAGCTCGGATTGTCGGCGGTCATGAAGTGAGACGGAGCGACAGTGAGCCAGTTAGTATCACAATGCTACATCAGTTTAACCAGGAGGGGGTCTACTACGTCAGTTAATCAGGGTTAGATTGTTGCTGTTAATTGGCTATTGTGTCCCGTAGGCAGAGGAGAGCCGTTGGGACAAATACCTGCTGAACATTTCACAAGGAGGGGAGGAGCAAGGGGAGGAGCCTGAGGACACCCTTCACCTGAGCATCAGCCGTCTCCATGGCGAGGGGAATGGCAGGTCTGTTTGAGCCACAATCCACCAGAAACAAATTAGGAAGTCTGTTAACAAGTTTCCCTCTTAATGGGCAGTTGGGTAGGACCCTGCCTGAAACGAGCTCAAAAGCCGCCAAGGCCTCGTTCCTCTCATCGGTGCTTGTTCTCCTCGACCTGTCTGCGGTGTTCGACACTGTGAACCACCAGACCCTCCTCACCGCCACAGCACGCCTCATGTTCAATCGACGCAAATTCTCCCACGTGACCCCCCTCTTCCACGACCTCCACTGGCTCCCTGTAGTGGCTCGCATAAAATTCAAGCCGATGGTACTGGCCTACAAAGCCGTTAATGGAGCTGCCCCTACCTACCTCCAAGCGCTGGTCGACTGGTACCGCCATCACTAAAATGAGGAAAAGGTCGGACGGTGAAATCACAACTCTTCTCCGTTTTGGCACCACAGTGGCACTTTATAATTGTAATTATAATATTATAATAATAATTATAGCCAGAGTTGGCTATAATAGCAATGGTTAACCTAGCAATTGGAATGCTTGAAACTTGTTCTGGTGACTTTCTTACTGTATTTACAGCAATTAAATGTTTCACCTTCTTCTGACAAAATGTACTTTGGATAAAAGCGTCTGCTAAATGTAAATGTAAAAGCACTTCAATATTAACGTTCGATGTTGACTAATCATTACCGTTGCATTTGAGTCGCTGAGTCGCTCTACAGAAATAGAGTTTGAGTAAAAGTTGGACATATGAAAGTTCAGGCCACCGGTTAAAATAAGGCCTTGTGTTTGGTTGAAGCTCTGGCTAATGTTGAATCATGTGTTAACCCTAACATGTTTTGCTAGTAGTGATTCAAGCAGATATTATGTAGCTGTGTGCTGAAGCAACCTTTCCGTTTTTGCACGGGCAGGAAGAGGAAAAGAGCTGCATGCAGAGCAGACGAGGGCTCCTTAAACAAAGATGTACTCCACCACCACCACACAGAGGGAAAGGTAGACGTGCTGTCATTACGTTAAATATATCATTTAGACTCGTTCTATCATTTAAGTTCTTTTAGATTAGTTCTATTGTCTAAGTTCTGTCGGTCAGAGATGGTTCTGTCAGTAGGAGAGGATTCCATCGTAAGGTTGGTTCTGTTGTTAAGAGATGGTACCTTCTATCATTAAGAGATGGTTCTTCCATTAAGACAGTTCTGTGATTAGGCCAATATCTTGTTATCTACAGTCTTTCACAAAAGATCGGTTTCTCCTGTGTTAGCTACCAGCATCGGCCATCAGCAAGTCAGACACTGTACAGCATACACGCATCTCAGTTGGTTCAAGCTCCAACCAATCCAGGCGTGGTTTTACCAGAGGAACCATCAGCACCGACTATAACCAGGCTGATCCAGGTTTGACCAGAGGAACCATCAACACAGACCGTAACCAGGCTGATCCAGGTTGGACCAGGGGAACCATCAACACAGACTATATCCAGGCTGATCCAGGTTTGACCAGAGGAACCATCAACACAGACCGTAACCAGGCTGATCCAGGTTTGACCAGAGGAACGATCAACACAGACTATAACCAGGCTGATCCAGGTTTTGCGATACAAACTATAACCAAAGACTACAACAAAGCCATGCCGGGTTTTACCATGACAACCAGCACCACAGAATCAAACCAAACCAAGCCTGATGTCCGCAACACTGGCTCGGACAGAGTTTATCGTCACAACAAACCCTGTTCATTCGGGCTTTCTGCAGCTCCCCCCATCTCTAGGTGGACCCAGTTCCTCCCAGTTTCTCATCCACAGGAGGAGGAGGTAGAGGATGATGGCGACAAAGAAGAAGAGGAGACCCACCTGGTCAAAAACACGGAGAGCAAGCCTCTGGATCTGCTGGGATCCTCAGCCACTCCCTGTAGTGTCGGTAACATCAGAGAACCGGGCCACACCTCAGAGCACCCTAAGGCACTATCAACACCGATTCTGCCCCCTCATCATCAGCCATGCCCCTCCCTCCCCGTCAATTCCCTGTTCAACACCTGTGATGACTTTGAAGACTTTAACTTTGACGACATGTTTTGAACAAACAAACAAAAAAAATCCCTCACCATTCACTGTTTCAGACGTCAAGAAATGAACCACATCCAGCAATGCAAACAAAAGACAACAGTTTTTGTATTTTGCAAGTTTTATTGTTATATAGTTAAAGCATTCGCCATAAAGTGTAGCATGAGAAAAGATATCTTGTGAACAGAAGTGCACTTACTTAGACTTATTCCAAAAACACGTCATGTATGTCTGTATTAAACTTTGAATTCACCTGTGAATACTAGTCCTGGGAGTCCTTCTTAGTCCTAATTAAAATGTTCTATGGCTTTATTTGTTACATCAAAGGGTCTTGTTAATATAATTAATCCCGAGATAATTCCAATTAATCAACGCTGATAATTTTCAAACACGACAGACCACCATATTTTGATAGTGTTTGAATGAGCTCCTTTTTATAAACACACCAACCAATTAGAAAAATCTTAGTTTCAGGTAAAAGATTGCGACAGCCAAAATGGACGTCAGCCGGCAGTAGCGTACACGGGGAGGAAAGAAACGGTTAAACGAATGCTCTTGCTACATTCTGTAAGGGAGGAGGTGGCAGCAGCAGCTACTTCCTGGGGGGCCCCGAGTAGTGGATGGTGTCCAGCACGGCCCCGATGTCACAGGCCTTGGTCTGCAGGAGGCGGGTGAGCCAGCCTCCCTCGTCGCTGAAGCCCATGGAGAGCATCTGGGACAGGGACTCCACCAGTCTGGGGTCGGCCTCTGCAAGACATTAGCAATTGGCTTCGTTGAGACCACGTGTCAAATGCGGTGAGTCGACATGTACATTTTAGTGCGTTAGCCTATGTGTCTTGTATCATGTAACGTTGCTCCTTAACCAGGCTTCAAGGTACATGCAGCATTGACACTGAGCTTTTAAAAATGGGTACTGCAGTCCAAATTGACAATATTGGAGAGTTGTCTCGACCCTCCCCAGACTCAAAGCTTATGTGGGACACCAGATTGAGGACACTAAACAGCTAGAGCCGTAGAGCCGAGCTCAATTCTATGACGAGCAACGATGAGTCCTGCACAGCAAGTTGATCAGCTCATGTGTTTTGCAATTTATTTACTGCGTGCAAATTATAAACCAGCTCATGTGGCATCCATCTTGAAATCCTTCTGGGTCCCCATCTTTCAAATGCAACTCTGTATTAGCAGGGCTCTGGTCATGGAGCCTTTTTGAAAGAACGAGGCTTTTCCAGTCAGGTGGAATCTAGCACAATGTCAGTTAATCCAGTGACTTGTGACTTTAAACCAGGCTTAACAAAGATGGGTGTGCAGGAGACTTAAGCCAGGCTCAACCAGGCTGGATGTGTGAAAGGGGCGGGTACCTTGTGGGAGGTGTGGGTAGAGGGCAGCCTCGCGCAGCCCTGTGGGGCCCTCCTGGCCCTCAGAGGGGGTGGCCATCAGGGACTGCAGCTCTCCGGTGGATGGATCCACTTCCTTTGGAGTCAGGTGGGTCCACTCCTCTTCTTCCGTGTCCTTGGTGCCCTGAGAGGAACAAAAAAAAAAAAAAAAAGCATCAAGCCATTGATCAACCAGAAAGCTTCACAAATCTCAAACTCAAAAACATTCTAACCCATGACATGAAACACACATTTATGGTAAAAAAAAAAAAAAAAGTACTTTGTCGCCGGGAGTTCTTCCAAGACTGTTTGGCTCGTCGACCTCCATCTCACCACTCCTGGGCCCCGGTCCATCTGGGCCCGCGGTGGCATCGTCAACTTGGACCGTGGGAGATGCAGGGGCCCCGGACTGGGCTGGGGTTGCTGGCGGGGTCACCTTGGTCCTGATGCCGCCGTGCTCCACGTCAATGTCCACGTCGATGCCTGGACCAGAGGACAAGATCAACAAATGAGCAGGATAAAAAAAATAAAATAAAAAAGGTGCTAATATTGACTGCTTCGAGGGCAGATGTTTATCCATAGCATCTTCGCTGCCACTGTTAATGCCTCCATTAGAATGACGGCTAATGCTCGTCAGAACTCGAACTTTACTAGCGAAGATGCTAGTAAAAATGGAAATGTCGACGCTCGTGAGGTTGCCAAGAATTTGCGTCTTCACTGGTATCTTCACTCGCAGTAGCAGCTAATGGGTGGGAAGATGCTAGTAAGGAAGGGAGGGAGCCTGAACTGGACAGACGGGTTGTTTCTACATGCGTTTATCTAGACATTCCTGGCATGGGCAATGGGTACAACTGACGATGGGTTTGAATAGCAGGTATGCCTTCATTTCTAACCGAAAAGGGTCAGGTTACTAGGGAGAGGGGTGTGTGTACAGCTGCACATATTTGTAATGTACGAATTGTGAGATGCTGTTTTAAAGAGCCGGAGGGCGTGTCGGTTTACCTAGTGGGCTCAACATGGCCGCCACTCCCTCGCCAATATTCTTCAGGAATTCAGCGTTGGTCTGAGAAGATCCTACAGGGGGCGACAGAAATGACTAAAATCATACATCAGTACTTCAATCAGGTTAACGGCAACTCTCTCATACCCCTTTTCCACCAACATGGAATGGATGCCGCTCCGGTTTGCGCATCTAATATTGCACCGTCATACTGTAAAAACAAATTGGACCGCGGGCTGGTTCGCTGGGTAGCACCAAAGTTACAAGAATCCCGAATGGAACTGGTTCAAGAACAGAGATAATTTGGTGGAAAAGGGCCATTAGTGTACCCCACAAATCTTGTGAGAAGTGTTGCCATCTTATAACATAACATAACAAACAAAATAAAGGTGACAGTCAACACAGAATTTGTATTTAGATATTATAAGGAGCACTGTATCGGATGTAAAAGATGTTCTACTAATGTTATATAATATAATGTTATGTTGTGGTCCTGGGGGAAATATTATTTTGATATGTTCTCAGTTGAGTGATGATGATGATGATGATAATAAACAACCCTGTATCCTCTTCTGTAATGCCCAAGAGTGAATACACTCTGGTTGGAGTTTTTAGTGATCCGGCGTAAGAACCTTCTAGATGTTGCGAATGGTGCATATCCAAGTGGTCCACTCTATCTGGAGGGAGTTACCATCCGTGGTAAACAATGCATTGTTGATCAGATGTATGTTCAAGGGCTGCATTACATTCCTGAGTTATCCAAGGAGTCAACCTAGGCTGAAGTTGTGTGTTTTTTCCGGGGGCTGGAGCTGAACAAATGACACCCAAGACTCACCAGAGGAGCTGGAGGTGTCGGAGGATGGCGGGCTTGTCGAAGTACCAGGGGCGGAGGTGGACTGGGCCCCACAGGTGGACTGGGCCCCACAGGTGGACTGGCCTCCAGGGGCCCCTGGCTTAGTCGGCTGCTGAGCTCCATTCCACATGCAATGTCTCATCTTCCTCATCAACTTGCCCCTAGGAAACCACTGGAGCCGTGAGAGAAAAACATCCCCGAAAGATTGTTAATATCACAGATTGCTTGGATATATGAATAAGCCATCTTAACAAACTAGCTACTTATTTATCATTAATGGCAGCAGGCAGGGCCAGGGCCTCTTTTGCTAGGATGCCTACAGGGAGAATGGAGACTGGGCTTGAACCCAGTGCGCTTTGGCTGGGAAGCGAATACCAAATTCACTGCTCAATACACTAGCGAAACAAACTAGTTCATTGCTACTAGCTAAACAGACCATCTCAACCAGGGTAAACAACCTAGACAAAAAGGTTATCAAAAGAAGCCAAACTAGCGAAACGGGTCATGTAAAAGATGCAAACAGGCTAGCTAGCATCTAAAGAAGCTAGCTGAGCGCCAGCGGTGTGCTGACCTCCATCAGGTTGGCCAGGGGGAGCCAGATGGGCAGGAGCGGGTGTTCGCGGTGGAGACCCTTGGCCTGGCAGGCGGAGCACAGGTCGTAGTCGGGGCACACCGTGCACTTGAAGCGCGTGCCGGCCACGGGGCCCTCGCAGCCGTCGCACGTGACGTTGGGATGCAGCGGGGGTGGGCCGTGGTGGGGAGGGGGCGGGGCGTGAGGCGCCCCCGGCGCGGGGGGAGGGGGAAAGGTGAAGGGCGGGATGCCGCCGGGGAAGGCATGGAGCGGGAAGTCACGCCGGTGTTCCTTCTTCTCTGGAATAGGATTCAAAAGGAAACTT
>OMKI01005491.1:14683-25028 GCA_900302315.1 Phycis blennoides
GATTTTACATTTACATTTAGCAGACGCTTTTATCCAAAGCGACTTACAAAGAGTACATTTGTCAGAAGAAGGTGAAACATTTCATTGCTGCTAATACAGTAAGAAAGTCACCAGAACAAGTTTCAAGCATTTCAATTGCTAGGTTAACCGTTGCTAGTATACAACACATTTGAGTGCCAAGTTGCAAAGAGCAATTAAAGTGCCAAGACGTACAACAAATAAGAGCATGAGGGTAGGGGGGGGGGGTTAGAGGTAGAGGATGGATGTTACGCAGGGTTGAGGTGAACTCTGAAAAAGTGAGTCTTGAGTCTCTTCCGGAAGATGGTGAGTGACTCTGCAGTCCTGATTTAACAATGACTTGACGTTATTCATATCAACCACATAAACCTCTGTAATTTCCATTCACCCAATAATTTAAATTACGTTTTGTGTTGTCCTTTTAATGTCATGTTCCCTTCTGACTTTAGGGACATGTTTACATTTCACAAATGGTGTTGGCCTGTCGTACTTCGTCTTCTCATCCAAGACAATATTTTCGAGGGGACGCATTTCACAACAGGCACTACGTCACAACACCTGTATCCCTTGGTCGTGACGTCATAGAGCAAACTGGTTGGTGAAGAGAAATTACTCTAAATGAAGGTCTTATTTCAGTTACAGTGATAACGGCATTGACATCATCTGACATATTTCCACGTTTTAGACAAAACAACGTGATAGGGTTCACTGGCTCTTTAAATAGTAATTTCATACAATGTGTTAAATGTAAATATATTTAAAAATAGTTTGTTGGTGTCAGACAATACTTTATTTTACATTCATTGGAATATGGGCTTTCTAGGCTTGTGTGAATTAAGTGTATATACAATATTTATACCTTACCCAAGCATGAGATCAGGTGTAGGCAGCACGTTTTAGGACCAGTAGGCTACAATTATCGATCTTGTGTAAGCCTTGTGTAAGCTGAAAGAGTTAACACACATCAAGTGTTGTATATGGCAAATGAGAAAAAGATCAAAGAAGTGTTTCTGAAACGTTAAGATGCGTAACATTTGGCGTACTGGATACTGGTAGCCACATTTGTCAGATTTTGCACAGCAAGAGGAGATCTTTTGGTGAAACTTCAGAAAATACTTTCAAAGTACATTTTATGAGCGAATCAGAATGGAGTGTCACTTCCTGTGCCTGTTGCCTATGGCAACTAGAATCTGGTTACATGTGTTTTAGTGGAAAACACACAGCCCAAAGGGCCACTCACAAACCAGCCTGTATCAGAGGATGTATTCAAATAAGGACATCTCCCAACCACAAACCACATCTGGAAGGTTTCAATGGGCTAAAACTAAAACCACTTGAAACAGTAAGTCATAGATGTGGTGTTAAAGAGCGAAGCATTGGTCAACATAATGCTTGACACAATCACTGCTGACCAGACACACCAACAAGACCGTCTATCTGGATTTTAATAGAACACAAAACATCCATTGCAAAAAGAAAAAAAAAAAAAAAGAAAAAAGTAAATGAATAGTCACAAAGAGCTTGAAGACAACAAAAACTGATTTTCTGTCTTTAAAAAAGAAAAATCAACAGAACATTGACTTCAATTCAGCACCACCTCAACCTCAGATCAGATCTCAAGTGCTCAGAGGCTACAGTCTCCGATGCCTCAGCCAATCAGATGTTTTATGTATGTAAATGTAAAGCAGAACAACACAGTGCGAGAGTGGTGGTGCGTCACATCCCTAGAGTGGGGGGGGGGGGATTTTGGCAGCCGCATGGCGCCGAATGGCCTTGGGAGTCAAGAGGTCAGGGGTCCGGTCAGATGTAGATGGGGTGGTACTGCCGGGGGGTCAGTTTTTTCCTGCAGGTGGGGCACGTGTGCGAGCGGGCCAGCGAGTCCCGGATGCACTGGCTGCAGAAGATGTGGCCGCACTTGGTGGAGACCACCAGCCTGCGGGTGTCCACGATCTGAGAGTGAGGGAGAGCCAGTCTATTAATCAGTGTTGTATGAAGGTGTGTTCCTTTATCACTATGGGAAAGTCACGCCTATCCTAGTTACCCGTTTAAGGGTTCACAACATACTTTCTGAACGCACTGCAGGTCGAAAGAGTGAACATGTTTTCTCCTCTCCTCATACAGGGCCCTACCTCTATATATGAGTCCATACACACAGGACAGCTGATGATCCCTGGAGTCGCCCTGGACATGAAACAGAGACAGTTAGAACTGTGGCGGTATTAAAGATGACATACCCAAAGCTAATCTCTCAGCCATTTTAGTTTTTAAGAGAGCAGCCCTGAACTTCACAGAAGCAAACCATCAATATCATCCTACGATCACCAAAACACTCCATACACCTTATTCAACTGGCGGCCATTTTGGTTAGTTAGGATCTCTGGGAAACCATGACAACTCAATGCATTCTTTTTTTAGTTCTGCATTCAATTACCCCACCCAAGAAACATGCTGATTTAGTTGTCACCTTTCACCCAAGAGTCTAGGAGGTTTACCCGACCCATCCCGCTAACCCATATGGCCGCTCGGTGAATGAGGTCCATTGCCGTCCCGTCTGGTTCCCTTAGGGGATTGAGCCACGCCCTGACACAAGAGCCGGGGCCCTTGCTACCTGGCTTGACTGCTGGCCTGCAGCGAGGACAGCAAAGCCGTGTTGGGCAGGGTCGGCAAATCCGCCTCCTCCTCGTCACTGCTGACCACGTAACTCTCGCCGGTCGACTCCCTGCCCTCGGGCCCTTGGAGGGAGAGACGGAGGGGTATGTTAGGCAGGGTAGGGCAGAGGGTTGCATGAATGCATGCAGTCCTTTGAGGGACAGCAGAGATTGACAGAGACCTATTGAGGCTGAACTAAGAGACGAGACCAAGGACAGAAGGAGAGAAAGACCGTCGGAGAAAGAGACAGAGAGGGAGAGGTATAAAATGGACCGAGCGATGTAGCGAGTGACTTAAGACAGCAAGACAGATTGAAAGAGACATCGGGAGACATAAAGGGGCAGAGCAATAAGTAGCGAGTCATCGAGAGGGAAAGGAAAACAGTGATGGATAAAATAATATAAAAAATAAATACATTGAAATCACTTTGGTCATAGTGAGCCATATGACTTTGTAATTGCCGGGTTTAATTTCCCATGCAGTCGCCCTTTCATAAATAAATGTCTCACCTTCATCCAACACCTAGTCTCCGTTTGGTCAACAGGAAGACATGGAAAAACAAAAACATTTAGTCACAAACTGCATCTCCCTACTAGACTAGCGCACAAAGAAGTAGTGGTCGTTTTTTTTTTGCCTGGCTTCCACAAACTGTTCCCGTTTCCTCTAATCCTGCTAGTGGCCATGACTTGAGCTTCCACAGTGGTCCAAAGAGATGTTACTCACCACAACAGAGTCGTTGTTGGTGAGATCGACGACGGCCGCCGGCTCCGTTCCCTCACATGTAAGGTCTACTACGTCCTCTTCCCCTAGAGGGAGGGAGGGAGGGAGGGAGGGAGGGACACACACACACACACACACACACACACACACACACACACACACACACACACACACACACACACACACACACACACACACACACACACACACACACACACACACACACACACACACACACACACACACACACACACACACACACACACACACACACACACACACACACACACACACACACACACACACACACGTTGAGCAATATCACAGGAGTAACAAAGCACATTTTGCAGGCACACACCAACTCCAAGCCCCGGAGGAGAGATCTCATTGGCCATTAAAGCGTATGTGAGAGTGACCAGGTGTTGAGTCACACAACGCACCCACCAGCTAACACGCTGTCAAACACGTTGATGGTTTCTGTGAGTGCGACAGGGAGTGCAGGCTGGCTTGCAGAGCTAGCGCTAGCATCACTGCTATTGGTGTCTCCACTGGTGTTAGCATCTCCCCTGGTGTTGGCGTCTCCCCTGGCGTTGGCGTCTCCACTGCTAGCAGACCTGGTGTTGGCGGTTCTGCTGGTCTTTGCACTGCATCCAGAGCACTTTCTTTTCCTTGGATTCTGACAGCAAAACAACACCGTTAGCTTGTTTTTGTTTGTTTTACCTCTGCATGTCCTGTGATGTACCACTGCATACTTTGTGGGGAGTTTAAAATGGTAGGGCTGCTGATATTAGTCCATTCCCCAAGTCTACCAATGGATGCCGTGGATACAGCTTACCGCCAATACAAATGTCTGAACATCAGCACCTTGTGTCTTGATAAGAAAATGTATATAATGTACAGCATAGCATCCAGGAAAAACATGACACAAGTCCCACAATGTTCGATAACGTGATCATCTTGCCACTTGGAATTAGTAGTTGTAATCAGTCTAGGCTACCTCATTTTAATTGCTTTCCCGACACGATCAGGATAGCAAACTATGGATCCTACATCTGTGTTTGAGCTCTTCTCGCACAACGTCACTCCAGCCAATCATGCTTGTGGTGATGACTGACTCATGAGCATGGCTCACATGAACATTCATCAAAGCCTTGTTATAAATCAGACATCTTGTATTGTATCTTGTATCTTGTAGGTACTTTATATTGCATTCAGTAATTTACGGGCCAGTACTATCGCTATAGTGCAGCGCAGTTATCGCTTATTTGAAGTTTGAACGAGATACAGATAAATGCTTAGGCAAAGTCATTGTTGGAACAGCCAAACAGTAAGCATCACCAGAAAACAGGCAGGAATGAGTGGGAAAGTGACCCCAACTTTATTGGATGGCTGAAAACCTGCTGCAGGTTGTGAAAGTAGAGCTTACTGCAGTGTTAAAACAACCCTGCAAAGTCTAAAGAAGCACCAGGAGAAAATTAGATATCTGGCCCCGATGCCTAGGTCACTAGACCCCTGGAGGTGGTATAAAGGACAGTATGTAAGTATGTAAGGGGGGGGGGGGGGACAAATTCGGCACTTGACAATTGACGAGTCAGACACTGAGAATGCAATTACCATTCGTTGTTTTTGCATAAACAGGGTTCAGATTCTTTTTTGGCAACTAGTGTAGCGAGTGAGATATAGAGAAGTGTTAGTGAGGCGTGAAAAACAGCTTCCCCGCCATTGCAAAAATGAAGCCAGACGGTTTCACCCGGTGGGATGCCCTCTGGCTTTTCCCCCACTGTGGCTTGAGACCGGAGACATCTAAAAGAGCCTACACATCGAAGTAGTCTTAACCAGTGACATCTCCAGATCTTAAACCAGTTTCCACCTACAGTGCTGCTCATGACGCCTGAACCGTCCACATCCATTCCTGGTCGGATGCTGCCAGATCCACTCTGGTTTGTGGATGGAGACTGGAGGCCCATGAAGAACATACAAGCAACAGTAACAATCAGCAGTGACTTCACTCGTCCTCCTCTTAGTAAATTGTTCTGTGTTGTCTTTAGCTTTGCAATGTGTAGCGTTAGCTGGCTAATGATACTAGCCCCAAACATCACAAACGTCACGCAACAGTATTAGGCGATGAATGACTACACATTACAGTCCAGTATTGTTGTAGGCCATGTATGCGTAACATTGACCATAACAGCAAGAAACAAATAAATGTATTACACGTATTAACTCACCTGCTGCTAGTCAGCCTGTTTAGCCCACTGCTAGCTGCAGTCTGTGTTTTCTCTTTCTCTTTCTCTTCAGTGTGAATTAACCCTACGTAGTCCTTATTCGCAGTCGGTATACGACGCACACTTTCAAATTTCAACAAATTACTCTCAAGTAACAACGAGAGTGTTGTATAATACCCAAGCAAAGCAGCATTCTAACTAACCTCAACAGCTACCTGTGACTTCTGCGCACCCGTTCTGCGCATAGTCGGCATTCGGAAGTGCTGATCGTAAACGTGTTTAATGTGCCGTGTTGTGGGCGTGGCCAGGAACAGCTCTCGGGTCTCTCGTCTCCTCTCTACATGCTCCACAGTCATCGTCTCAGTGTGATTGTTACTGATATGTAGGTGGGAAAAGTTTAATTGCCCCATCTATTGGATAACACGTTTAGGTGTTGCAAAATTGTCTTTTCAGAAAGGTGTCATAGCAAATCTATTCTATAAAGGCCTACTGAAGGTATAAAGAACCCCCCGCCCCACAATAAAAAACGATAATTTCGGTAAAACTAGGTCAGTGGTCCTTTATACCAGTGGTTCTTGACTTTTTTTTTTTTACTAATGTGCCCGCTATAAGGTAGAGAACCTCAAGGAAGAAGGAGATGGTCAACTGGAGAGATCCCAAGAATGGCTACAGAGCTCCACATCACATTCAAGCTGAACCTGCATCCTGGCCGTGAAGCACAGAATCAAAGTGCTGACCCGATCCATGTGCATGCTAGAGTGGGGAACTGAAACTGAAGTACACTCTGTCTCATGGATGGAAAAGCGAAAACCCTGGCTGAGAGCGTGACTGAGAACAGTGTGCATACTTTAACCTCAGGATAGGACTGTGGGTTTCATAGTCATAGCCAATTATAATTAAGAGTTTGTGAGAGTAAAAGTCATGGAGTTTCAAGTAAAAAAACAAACTAAAAGCCAAAAAATAACAAGTCACAAGTTAATTTTGTGATTTTTTTTTTTTTTTTTAATACAGAGGACAGACCTGTTCTGTGTTGTTGGTTCTCTCTGTTGTCAGACTTAACACAGCTCTTGAATTACACAAATAAAACCCCTAACAGTACATTTGAGAGACATGCCAAATATATTTTTTTCCAAATCAATATTGTACATCTTTTGATTGTCGTCTCAGCAGATGTGCACTCCACATGTTCCTTTGGCTGGGCCAAAACCCACCCGCACAGACCTAGATATTGATTATGTGACCTGTGGTTTTGGCATGTTTACTCAGCCTTGACCTCGCAATTCAATTGTAATCATGTATAGGTTCTTTTGGACCATGAAGTTACAAACAATAAATATGACACATAGCATTTTCACTGTACTGGAAACATCGTTTTTCAAATTCCTTCTTTATTTCTGATGAACAAACAATGACCAAAATGCCATAAACACCTATAAATAAATGTACAATATTTCATAGGGGTGATGTGATCGGTAAGGCTCTTGTCGTCCATCACTCGTTAGAGTAACCAAATAAAATCTCAGAAACAGCACCCCCTCCAGCTTGACAAATGTACTGCCACTCCACAAAAAAAAAAAAACTATCGGCTCAAATATGATACGCTCAATCACTCAAACCATAATTGCATAGCCCATGTCTGGTGCTGTCACTGTTGTCTGCTTACTCTCATCCATCTCTTGCAGCAGAAATTAAGAAATATGATGGAATACAAATAAATGAATAGGATTGGGAGAACAGAACAGAGTAACGATCCCTGATAGATTAAGATGTCACTTTAAGACGAGAGAGCGTGTGAAGGATTTTAACACAAGGGCCACAAACTCAAACACTCTCCTTTCTGACATCGACGATTTCAGAATGGAGAGCGTTGAGCTATGGTATTATTAAAAAGTAACTTAACATCCTAAACTAACCCCGTTACCAGAAGAGAGAAAACGCCATGGCAGAGCAGAATAAGCAAGTGTTTCATTACTTAGTCAATGACCAAGTCATTATTTTGAGTCAAAATAGGAAACACCCATTTCTGTAATTCATAAATTCATAAAAAAAAGAAAAAAAGCACATCTGTGCAAATCCAGTGCAATAAAACCCCATTTATACACACTCAAAATCACCCGTCTACACAACGCAGCAACAGAACAAAAAATGGCTCAATAACAGAATAGTTCCGGAAAGAAGATCAAATAAAAATAAAATTTGGTAGTTGTAAACAAACACGTAAATGACAATCACCTTCCAGATGTACTGAAGATGTTCCACTCGAGGGGGGGGGGGGGGGGGCGCGACCCACGTTACACACCGTCTCAGAATCCCGCCAAACCTGAAATATTGAACTGCATACCGAAGCAAGGGTTTGGAGCGACTCACAAGAGAGGAATATGCTACTGCAATTGTGACTTTTCCCACAACGGCAGCGTTGCCATGGAGAGGTCTCCTGGGGCCGACGGAGCGCTGGTTCTACGGTGAGGGGAGGCGGGGGACATCCGGCCGGGCCACACAGAGGACTGCTTTAAGGCCAGGCCTTCATTAACGCCAGTAGATGAGGCGACCCACCGGAACCAGGAGCCCGCTGCACGGCGCGGCTGGGGCCAGAGAAACACAACGTTGGGACGGTTTGTTAAACAGAAGCGCTTGGCGGAAAATGCTCTTGACTCGGGAGCGACGCGCGCTGCAGGACTTCGTTGGAACGCCTGCGGCTCCCGATTACTATAGGCAAGGGCCTATAAAGGAGAATAATGGCCCCATGAGGCCGGGGGATAAACACAACGTACATGTTGTAGGATGACTCAGCAGTCTGCCATCTTAGTAAGGACTACATTAACCCATAAATCAGTTATGAACCAGATTATGAATAGATTTACGGTTTTATTACTTTTTTTTTTTACCTTTAAAAAGAGAATTTTAACATCACACACATCAAAAACATCCAGCAAGGCTCCTGGACCTTCCTCTTTGTATTCTCTTTGTGCTGCCTTTGACTTTAAGAGCGCCTTGTTTTTCCACCAGGTGTGGTGTTGATAAGGCAAATCTACCCGACAGTGATGTCCGCCTCCTAGTTGGTGTAGTCCACTGGGTAGGCTGGTGGGTGGATCCATCCATAATATACCTGGGTGGAGACTACCATGTGTGATGTCACTATAGGGTAAAATTGGAAATGGCTTGTAATGGCTGGCCAATATCTCGCATGGTGGCAACATAGGTGGCCCCATGATTTCATTCATCCCCCAGGGGAGCAAGTCATAGAAGTTGGTGGTTGCAGCTTGTTGTTCACCTTGCGGTTGAGGCTTTATTTCCAGCACTACGGGGACGAGAAGGGCATCTGATCCACCTGATTCATCTTAATGTGGTTGTCTAGGATCTGGAAGACCTCCTGGATATTGGGCACGTATCCAGACTGGAGCTTGGACCAGATGGGAACATCTGCACACAATGAATGGCAACAAATACACCTCCTCAACAACCAAGCCAAAAAAACAACAACGACGCAATCCTTTCCGGTTGCACTCGCTTATGCACGGTTTGCTCATTTGATTCAACTCTAGATAACTTCCATGCACTATAGAGTGAAACATTAAAAACAACACACAAGATAATACAGCACATAAAAGTTGTAGTGCAATGAGCAATACATGTTTTAATAATGCTTGTGTCATTTAGCTTCCATTAGGAAAGTAACTACTTGCATCCCTTGTAAAGACAATAAGGTCTCTCGTGTTGTGGTGTGTTTTGTTGCAGGAACTCCACGGTGCTCAGGTTGAACGTACCATTGAGCGTGATCTCAAACGCCCCAGTGGACAGGAAGTGGGTCTCCAACATGTTGCTGAGAAAGTACGCCATCAAGCACGAGAAGATCTGTAGCACACACACAACAGCAAAAAAACAATGAGTGAACTGATGAGCATAATGCATGCAAGTTCTCCCACCCTGCTAGTGTTAAGGACCAAGAGGAGAGGAAGATGGCTGCTAGGTAAACAAGACCCATTTAGCAGGATCATATACTTAAAGTCGCAATGTGCATGATTGATCGCCTCCCAGTTAGTATGCGGGAGAATTCTGAATTCAAAAAAACACACAAAAAAAAAAGTGCCATCTTAATATATTAGGGATCTTCAATCATACATTTTAATTTCTGCTGTAAAAGATGAATGAGAGTAAGCAGACATCAGGGACAGCAGCAGAAATGGGCTATGTCATTATGGTTTCTGATTCTCTAACTGGCCGTGCCACTGTGTGACACAAACCAGTGTAGCTAGCTGAGTGGGAGGAGTTTGGAGAGTGTCAAAAACAAGATTCATGTAAATAAAGAGAGGTACGGCTGGCCAGCAGTTTCTATTTGTTGAATACATCAGTTATGGAATGTGCTTTTAATGATCACATTATTGAAATCTATCAATCAGCATTGACTACAAATCCATCCAGGTTATTTTTTAACTTGTTCTGGTGACTTTCTTACTGTATTGGCAGCAATTAAATGTTTCACCTTCTTATGACAAATGTACTCTTTGTAAGTCGCTTTGGATAAAAGCGTCTGCTAAATGCCCTAAATGTAAATGTAAATCCAAGGGCAGCCAACTCAAATGCCCAAGGCAGTAGGCGGAGTCAAAAGGCTCAATGTTGTGTCTATGGAAGTTTTTTTGCATGTTTAATCGCAAATATCTCAAAAAGTATAGGTTGACGAAAATGAAAAAAACATAGCACGGGTATACGGAAGAAGACCTTTGTAATATAGTTTG
>OMKI01005494.1:18053-28481 GCA_900302315.1 Phycis blennoides
TTCACGGTCAACGTCTCCTGCTACGTTTCCGTTTGTTCTGCCACCACTTGTCTGCCAGCCATCTCTCTCTCGCTCGCCCATCTCCTCTACACCTCTACACCCCCCCCCCCCCCCCCCCCCCCCCCCCCCCCCCCCCCCCCCCCCCCCCCCCCTCCCGAGCGGGGGAACGTTGGTTTCTACTCATCAGGGTTAGTGTCTTCTGCGGTGGGCCGGCGCGGCGCTTTTGGTTTGAGATGCGTCTGTTGTCCTCCCCCCACGGAGCTGCTCTGCCGTCCCCCTTTTTTTACGGCACACAACAGAAGGTGTTTGACGGATAGCCCTTGGGTGTAAATGTCACGCCCGGGAGCCGTCGCTGGCACCTTGTCTCCCAGTTCTTTTTCTGTTTTGTTATGTGTTTTTCTTCCCAGTGTCACAATCACAGAATTGTGTCTTGATGGCTGCCAAATGTGATGGCCCCCTCGCCGCTGAATACTGAGTACATAGCGTTGGCTAACATCCCCTTTTTCCATTGTGACCGACTGGCTCGGTTGCACTCACCCATAGCAGTCGTTGTAATTACTGGATGACTCTTTTTTTTTTTTTTTTTTTTTTTTTTTTTTTTTTTTTTCTCGCCTGGTGTTTACAGGCGAGTGAATTATAGCTCTGCAATAAAAGAGCTGACAAGCCCATGTCCTCGCCTCTCTCTCTCTCACACTCTCTCACTCTCTCACTCTCTCACTCTCTCACTCACTCCCTCCCGCCGCATCTGGCTGGTATGAGCTGTGTGGAGCGGTTGCCTGGCCGTCCTTCCGTGCCCGGTGTTCCGGCATGCGCAGAACATGGCGTACGCCGCCGGCCCCACGCCCTTGCCGCCATTGTTGTCCGTAATGGAACAGGTTGGCTGACACGCCTGATGCGGCCAACAGACATCAGGACGCTCAGCGTGGGCGTGTTTCTGCATGGCTGCGTGTGGGGGAAGAAAGAAAGAAAAAAAAAAAAGAAAAAACCGAAGCGGAGGCAACCGTATCTTTTCACGGTCCCTTTCGGAAGTCATTAGAGGTGCGAGTCGCCAACCTGTTTTGTAACCAGATTCTTTGGGACCGCCCGAGACAAAAGTGGGCACTTTTGAAAACGGATATGTTTTTCCGAATTTGAAACGCAAATGGTGCCGTGCTGGGTTAAAAAAAAAAAAAAACTAACAAAAAAACAAAGTCAATCTGTTGATGTGTATTAATGAGGTGATAATATTGTTTATTCCATTCTTTCCTCCCTGCAGATATTACATTATGAATATTTGAACCATTGTAACTATAGACCTGCTCATTACAACGAAGGCTGGGCCAAATAATGGCAAATGCATTTCATCCAGTCCATTCATGCTTACCGTTTCCTTGTTTTGCAAGTGGTTTATTTCTTTTCACTGTTCAACGTTTACAGTTTTCACCCATTGCCTTTTTTTTTGTTTTGCAATCCAGCAATGTCTAATGGACGTGTTACCCTACGAGATATCTTGCTTTGTGGTCGATCCATCACTTTTCCCCTAATCACCTCTAAGCCTGCATGACTGCCATCAGTCCTGGCACTCCGGCACAGGCCGAGTCTCTCCTCCAGCAGCAGACGGTCGTCCCAGTGTGTAAAAAGGGATATGCCCCCCCCCCCACCCCCCACCTCAGTGGTGGGCATTTGGCACGCTCCTGTCCCTTACTGGCATGTACAACCGCCCCTACTCGGCCCTGGCCTGAACCCCTGTACCCGCGGTGCACTTCCAGCTAAGCCCTCCCTCTGGTGAGACCAGGATGGTTGCTTTTGATTTTGCACTGGTTGTTTTTGACGCGTTGGTTCGCTGGAGGTTTTTTGTCTTTATCCGTTCTCATCCTGGAACGGAGCCGAGTCGGTCGGTTGTTTCATCTGTTCCCCCAGGCTAACTACCGAGGTTAGGTCATCCCTGAGCAAGGCACCTAACCACAACTACTCCCAGCTCTCTGGCTATTGCATTGCTTGGCAGATTCCGGTGGCGTGGGCGTGTGTATGTACAGTATGTGTAAATATGAGACATTCATTGTAAAATGTTGTGCTTGTAGGCTTGATCCTTGGCTACATAGATTACCAAAGGGCAATGTAAATGGAGTCAATTAGCTAAAATGTAATGTCTGAGTGCTCATAGGATTTATTCGAGATAGGAGTAATTTATTCAGACTTTGGTTCTATTCCTCATTAATACTGTAGATATAAGCCTATGAAATGAAAGCCCATGTGGCTGGGAAAGTGTTGATCTTTTCAAACATGCACTTTGTAACGTTTTCGTTGCTTACATTTGTTCAAGCCCATTTGTAAAATGATGAGTGTCTCGAGAATATAAACGCATCCCACGCCTCCAAACAAGATGGGAAGTGATGGGAAAAGTCCATGTTCCACACCAACCCTTTGACTCCTGTGTTTAAAGTTAACTCACTACTCTCTCTCTCTCTCTCTGGCTGATAAGATGAACAGTATATTGACCAACACGGTCAATATATGATATGTTGTAAATATTCCATGAAGAGTGTGTGCGTGTCTCAGAGATCCTTGCTCAGTGGCCAGTCCTAGCATAGGGATTGCTGAAATGTGAATGTTCTTTCCTGGATCATATCTCCAGCCCATGTCTCCCCGCAGTGGCAGATTTCCTGCAGCCCTCTCTCTCACTCACTCACTCGCTCTCGCTCTCTCTCTCTCTCTCTCAGGAGAGTTGAGCAGGAAGTGTTTATATCCCCGACCACATCTTCACTGGATTACAACCAGTTCGACCCTGGAGAGGAGCCACCAATCCTTTTTAACCCTCGCAGTGTATCCACTAGGGTTACAATGCACTCCGTTGGGCGGGAACTGCCCATGAAGTTTAGTTCCCGCCGCCCGGTGTATTCTCCGGCGCCATGACGACAGCCATACGTTTTGTGCAAAAATCCCTCTGTTTTACCATAGCGGTTTCCTTTTTTACCCTTCGCTGGTGAATGTTTGATCGATTCATTCCACCCGTGTGACTCCCAGCTTCTCAGTGTCGAGGCGGATCTGAACGCTCAGAAGTCTGGCAGCTCAGTGCTTTGGGACTGTCGGGCATGACAGAAATGCGGGGGGAACCAGGCTGTTCACACAGCCTCTAACCTCTCTCCTGGTGACTAGTTCGGCCCAGATATTTTATCGTCTGTCCAGATTGAGGAGGGTGGTCTCTTTTTATTTCATTTATTTTCCCCTGCACTTGATGCTCTCGCTCAGAGGCTGTGCGGAAGCCGTGACATCACTTGTGATTTGTGTTGGAGCCCGAGGGTGCTGAATAATGGTTTTGGATGCTCATTCAGTTATTTGTTATTTGCTTTTGCTGTTTGTGGAGCTGGATGCAAGTCGGGCCAGATGAGTTATTAAATGATCCCAATTCTAATGCAATCGCAAGCCTGAGATGAATGGTCCAGTCCTCCTGTCATTCCATTGCAAACATTACCGTGGTGGAAGTGTACCTACTGAATGACGAATGGATGAATGAATGGTGAGAGCACTAGCAAGAATGAAACATCTTGCCACTGTGGTCTGTAATTTTCCATCGCATTACGCGGTGTGTTTTGGCCATCAGTAGATTGGAGTTGTTAAAATTACATTGGGAAAGGCCCGAGTTTGTGCAGTTCCGGGCCTGCATGGTTACTAGGTCTGTGGGGCTTGGAACCCATGCTCAAACCATGGACCTGTCCCTGAGGAGCCGAGCTGTGCCAGGTCACCAAGGCGGGTCACAGTCCGGTTCCAAGTCCCACGTCCTCCTCTCCCTCCTCGTCCAGCCTTGCTCATTTTTCATAATCACCCACCCAGGGGACGATATCCCAAATCAGACGCCGTCCGGTGGGACTTGCCGAGTGGAGCCTTCCAGAGTAGAACCTTCCAGAGTGGAGCCCTGGAGTGGGAGGCCCCAGGGGGCGGATCGGTGTCGACTCGTCATTTTCGTCTTGCGCATACCCTGTGGACTCATTTCCACACTTAAATAAACAACACTGTCCCTCAGACAGCGCAGGTTCACAGCTGTGCACTAATGGGCTGAATGAGTATACAAGTTTTCATGGGAGCCCGTCATCTCTCCCCCGCGTCTGGGTTCCCTAATGAGAACACCTTCCTCCTAGTAAGGGAGCTACATTTGTCACCAGATTGTCTGGGCTTTCAGCATCTGTTGACTGTGGGCTGACCACTTCCTCTTTGATGTTGAAAGCCAAAAGAATTTAGATTTTAAATGGTTAACCGAATGTCACCCATGTATGGGTAACAGGAATCGGGAAAGGCTTTTGTTGCCTTTGCCGTAATAATGGTATATTTGTTCTGATATCTTTTTTTTTTTTTTATCTGGTATGGAAAAAAACACATTTTCCCCACAGACAAACTTGACTCGGGTGACCCCTACATGTTTCCAGCAATTCAGTGTGGGTAGCGAGATACACAAACACGTGGTTTAGCCCAGAAGACAGTTTGCATCGTCCGCCTTCAGACCTCAGGCCTGTTTTCTTTGGGGGGGGTGGGGGGTTTTGGGGGGGGGTTTCTTTTGTTTGTTTTTTTTCAACAGACAACAAAGAGTTCTACTTGGCCGCCATTTGAATGCCGTGGTTATTTGGGCTTTTTCAAGTGCCGCACCTCATCAGTTGTTTACGCAGTCTCTCCCCGCCGCACGCAACTCCCTGGTGAACTGGGCCGCGTCTCACCATTACCCCCAGCCTGCCCTGCCCACCCCCCGTTACATATGGGAGAACATCTTGTAATGAACTCCAAAGCTACTTGTTCCTTAAGGGACCCTGCTGCACACGTGTCCCCGTTCTTCACGCCACACATGTTCTTTGCTGTTTTTCACCTATATATTTTGAGCCTTTTATTTGTGTTGTTTTGTGGTTTGTGCTTTTTGTTCCTTTTGAAAATGTCAAGGGCCGTGCGAGGTTTGACTTTTTCCAGGGGATATGGCCAGGGAACATATTTTACACACACACACACACACACACACACACACACATACACACACACACACACACACACACACACACACTTGCCACAATCCTTGCCAAGCTGTTTTGTCCCCTTTGTGACTGAAGAATCCTGTCCTTCAGCCTCCATCTCTCATTCACTAAATGTCGTTCTTTTCTTCTTTATCTCTGTCTGTGTCTGTGTGTCTCTCTCCTCCTGTGTTTTTGAAGGGAACAGCAGACATGGACTGAGGAAAAGCGTCCTGGGTTTAGATTAATATCACAACTCAACAGGTGACCTATGGCCTTTCATCTCCTCCTCAACCGGTGTTTCTTACTTTATCTCTGGCTTGTTGCGCTCTATCGCTCATTCACACAGCCCCAGACCAGCCTTTTCTCTCCTTTTGCGCACTTTAATGTCACTTCCTGTTTTATATCCCCTTGTGAATCTCCCTCCTACCCTTAACATCTCGATCATCCCTCCGTCTCTGTCTTGGGTTCCGTGAGCGAGGGGGGGGTGGTCACAGAGATCTGGGTGAAGAGCGGTCAGCTGTTTGACTGGAATCTGTCACCTTTCTTCCTCAACACTAATCAATAGTTTCTTTCTGACTAACCCGGCTCTAGGATGCAAGACCCCTGTCACAGCAGCTGCTCCTTCACATCCTCTAACATCAAGGCTCCTCGTCCAATCCATGTTCTTTTCCCGCCTACTTAAGTCCTGCTTCAGACTTTTCAGGTTCCCATCTTTTAGGATATATGCGCTTCTGTGCGAGACTTTCGTACAATATAATCACAAGGTAATCACAGGTTTGTCTTTTAATTGGTCTGTTAAAAAAAAAAAAAATTTGCAGTAAGTGAAAAATACTTGGCTCTCAAAGCTAGTTGAAAAACCAATGATAGTCAGTAGCTAAGTGCCTAGGATTTACTTTTTCGGAGGTCAACTCGGTTAACCGTGTTTCGAACAAGCATATTTGCTGAACACCCGCTGGTAGCAAATGGCAGTGGGAACATAATACATTTCCCTCCATGGGGCTCTGCCCAGAACCCAGTGCTGTTAGGACTGAACAGTAAGTGCAGCACATGAGCATTTGGAGAGGACCTGGGCTTCATTTAAGCATACATGAAGCCCTTGAGCCTTAATGGAGGGCACTAGAGAAAGCCTGAGTGTGTTCAGAAGGCCTGGATTCTCGAGAGCGATATAGAAACCGCACCGTAATTTTGTTGAAGGGGTTAATTGTCGGCTGGTGGCTAAAAAGCATTTCGCTTGCAAACCAAAAGCTCCTAATAGAGTAAATATGTATAGTTTTCTTTTATCACAGATACATATATTGGTAGATCTTATTTTCATTACCTTACCTTACCTTTACCCTAGCTCCTAATAGAGTGCCTTCATAAATGTACTAGTTTTCTAATTCTTATTAATCATTTATTTCCATATTCATTTAATTTGCTTAATAATTGTACCATTCGTTCCATAAAATTGTTGTTTTCCAAATTAAGATGAAATTTGTCGTCACTTTTCTCAGGCTGCGCATCTCATTGAAAGTCATGACACTGGAAACACGATTATTATCGAAATGCATAATTTAGGGATAGATCACCGAATAATATTGAACAATTTTGTTATCTCAAAGCAAACATTCTTTTTGTTTACTCTTATAAAGAGAGGTTATTCCGAATGATAAGAGATTAACCCTTTGCCTTCGTACAAATCTTTGGTTTCCCAGAACGAGAACGCATGGAATGACTTGGCTGCATTTTAGGAAACAATGCTATTTTCAAACCTAGAGGGGAAAAGGCTCCAAGATTGGGGGTTTGGCCAACGTTATGCAACCCTGATAGGGCTTTTATACCAGTTTTTATACCACTTTCAATCAGAAGAGACCTGTAATCTGAGAGAGAATGTGAGAGAGTGTTCTGGGATTTTGATACCAAGAATAGATCTGAATAACAGGTAATCATTGAATGTGATATCAATACAAATCACTTGATGTTTCTATGTGTAACATAAGTTTACCTGGCCGACACAAAAGACTTGGTTAAAACCACTGTCTCAATAATTATCATGACAAATAGGCTTTAAGTAAATTAAATACTGTAGTTCACGCTGTCCTGAAGGGCAGCTATTTCACGCTGTCCTTGCACAAAATCTTCAGTATGATAAGAATCATTTTTACCAGCACATTAAATTACCTATATTTTTTCAAATTAGCCTGTCAAACAGTTGATCGATGTTGAACAAAAATGCTGAACATTGCAGAGATCAGTGGGTCTCATTATTATACTTTGATACTTTATTGCAGCAAAAGGTGACACTCAAAACATTTATATGTGGGTGAGCTTAATACTTGTGCATTCAGTTGCTAGATTTCAAAAGGTCTTGCAAGCACTCTGTCAAGGCACTCTGCGTGCACTTTAAAATGCATTCACCAGGCCCAGTGCAGCCTGCAGGTGGAAGAAGTGGTGTGTGTGTGTGTGTGTGTGTGGGTAGAAAACACAATGCTGACGACATTGACCTTCTGGTCCCAGAGCCATCCTTTTGGCCTCCGTCCAAAAACATGTTGCATAATCTTGTTGTTCCTCCCGCTCCTCTTCCTCCTCCTCCTCCTCCTCCTCCTCAGGACCAACTCGGACTCTGCTCTCCACACCAGCGCCATGAACCCCAACCCCCAGGACCCCTTCGGGATGGGCCAGCAGATGGGACGAGGGCTGCCCCAGCGTAACGGTGAGTCTGACCCGAACCTCGCGTGAATTCGCGCCCGCGCCTTTTGAAACACGCGCATGGGCGCGCCCGCACCACAGTGGGCAAACGCACCGTCACAAGCACTGCGCTGAGGTTCCCTGTGCAACAATCTCTTTGTTAAGGCGGGGAACACTCTGGGTTCCACTAATGGAGGGGTGGTAATAAGTGGTACAATGGATGAACATCAAGGGAGCATGTACGGCTCAATTCGAGTCACTTGCTTGAGTGTAATAAGCACTTGAGATAGAAATTGCTCTTGTGTATGTTAATTAGGTTTGAGTGGATGCATTCCGTCTATCTGCAGAAGGGTGGCGTGCCAAGTCTCCATTTGCCCCCTGACAAACCTTGTTCAGTGCATATTTTGGGGCTGTTTAGACTTGAGTGGCCGCTTCAGTGCGCAGCTCAGACGGACAATGCAAATCTCTGCAAAGCAGGGGCGGCGAAACCCCAGAGAGCCGTGTGCCCAGGCACACACGAGCACTGAATCCCTCGCAATCCGCCAGTTGTGGAGGTGTGCTTCAGCAGTGTATTAATTCATAAGAAATTCATTGCAACCGAGGTGATCTTATTGCCGTCGACTAGCGCGTGAATTATTAAAACGAAGTGAAACGACCGGCCTCGTCGGTTGATTTTTTTTTGTTGAATTTCAGAACAATACCCAAACCAAAATGTTTCTTGGCTGAAACAAAGACTTTTTTTTTTCTTGTTGGGGTGTCTGATCATTTTTCACCAAAGCCAGGGCGTGCAATGCAATCCCTAGCTTCAATACCGGAGCCGACTGAAGGGGCTGAAGTGCAAACGGCAACTGCAGATAAAAAAAGCCAAAAAAAAAAAAGCGTAGATGTGTATCTGCCCGCGCAATGCAACCAGGACCGCGGGAGAGACTCTCCAGGACTCCCGAAGCCGACGCTTGAAATAGTACCAGCCTGCTGGCACAGGGAGTGTGTTCCCTCTGTCACGGGGGAGTGATTTACATTCAAGTATGAGTGGAACGGAGGCGCAGAGGACAGGTGTCGGGTGGCAACAGGAAATGCGCCCCCCCCCCCCCCCCCCCCCCCCCCCCCCCCCCCCGGAGCGCGCGCGCGCAACAGCCCCCCCCCCCCCCCCCCCCCCCGAGGGTCGCGGGGAGAGCGTGCGCCGTGACACCGCACCGGCGCGGCCGCACACCGGCGCCCGCTCCCCTCGCCGACCGCAAAACTTTACGAGTGTTTGTGTTTCCCTTCCTCCGTCACTCATTAACAGAGACCACAGTCCAGTCTCGCTGGCTGGCTCCACGGCCGGTCTCGGCTGTTACGCAGTAATGGATCGCCAGGCCTGCACACCGCCGTGGCCGCGGTCCCAAAATGCGTCCAGATCCCCCCCCCCCCCCCCCCCCCCCCTCTTCAGAGAGACTGTAGTTTGTATTTATCTCACGCAGAGAGCGATGGGCGGTTATTGACCCGTCGTGAGCCACGACTTACATTTTTTACATTTACATTTAGGGGCATTTAGCAGACGCTTTTATCCAAAGCGACTCACAAAGAGTACATTTGTCGTAAGAAGGTGAAACATTTCATTGCTGCTAATACAGTAAGAAAGTCACCAGAACAATTTTCAAGCATTTCAATTGCTAGGGTAACCATTGCCAGTATACAACATCTCTGACTAAGTGCCAAGTTACAAAGAGTGATTATAGTGCCAAGACATATGGCAAATAAGAGCATGAGGGTAGGGTTATGCAGGGTGATCTCGTTGGGTAGCTGTACTGCTACGTACGTGCACTTGTTGTGTCTTTACCTCCTCGTGTTTACCTCCTCTTCCCCCAGTCTCCTACTTCCCTTTAAGTTTCTGCTCCAGTTTTTTTTTTTGTTTTATGACATTTACTGAGGCGGAGGGGGGTGGAGGGTGGAGGGTGGGGGGGGGTGTTTGGCACCATTATCAGATTGGGTAGCTGACGAGGCATGGAGCTCAGCACTCGCCGCTCTGCTCCATCTAGTGGATTACAACTCTCTTTGTTTAGCCAACAAGTTTGAACAGGATATTGGCTTAAGATCCAGGCCAAGTGTGAGTTTGAAATACAAACAGGAGCAGGCCGCTGCCGCCGCCGCCGCCGCCGCCGCGCAGTGGCTACGGGCCCTCGCTGCCTCTCCCTTTTGGTTGTGCGCCTGACTTTGCTCACCTTAGCCCCCGACATGGAGGCGTGGCCACGAATGTGCCGCCCGAATGGTGTGCTGGGCACACACACGTGTGTGTGTGTGTGCGTGTGCGTGTGCGTGTGTGTTAGGGTGCGGATCGGGCCGGAATTTTCTGTCCGAGCCCTGGCCCACCTCCGACAGAACAGTAACCGAACCCGACCCGAGCCCGACAGGCATCAAGCTTTTTATGTCCGAGCCCGACACAGTTAAAGTCTGTGTTTATGGAAGCCCGCCTTTATTAAGCAACTGCAAGGCATTTGGAAATGTCAGCAAACAGATGAGCGCAACATGCGCGGATAAAATACACATTTCAAATCGCGCAGATGTGACCGAACCCGACCCGAACCCGAGCATAATTTCTAAGTATTTGTCCGAACCCGACCCGGCCCGCCGGGTACCGTCGGGCTCGGGTCGGGTATCCATCCTCTGGTGTGTGCGTGTGTGTGTGTGTGTGTGTGTGTGTGTGTGGCCAACAAGCCGTCTTCCGTGTACGCTTTGTTACCCCCCCCCCCCCCCCCCCCCCCCCCCCCCCCCCCCTTTGGGGGGGGGGGGGGGGGGGGGGGGGGAGAAGAGG
>OMKI01005505.1:1077-12946 GCA_900302315.1 Phycis blennoides
AAACCAAAACGGGGGGGGGGGGGGGGGGGGGGGGGGGGGGGGGGGGGGGGGGGGGGGGGGGGGCGATCCACGAAACGTCAGAGCGGCGCTATAACACCATTCTCCATTGTATTTCACCGCAGCCCCCGCAATCTCTCAACTTCCCCAAGTACAACGGCTGCATTGAGCTGTCCACCTTCAACAACAGACTAATCAGCCTCTACAACTTCCAGAAGGCTGTCAATATCAACCCAGTGAGCCCATGCAAGAGGTAATTATTTTCAACATACTATATACTTTGTGCTCTGTACTAGCAATAGTCAATGTCCATATTAAGAGCGACTTGAAGTTACATTGTGGAACCACTTTTAATTACTATTGTCTAGATAAGGATGCATAAGGAGCATTTAGTGGGTATTGTGACAATATATAGGTCGACACATGGACACTGAAGTGCTTGAAGAGAAGCTCTTCAGTGAAGAGAAGTCGTGCTTTTTCAGCTTGGGCATTTTTTGATGTTGTTGTTATGTGATGAAAGGGTTGTAACTGAAATTGTGTGTCCCACTTAGGTACATCCCACCAACCAACTATGTTTACCTTCAAGGCACAGGCTTTGCCAAGTTCACGTACAGTAACAATACATTTTCACAGCTGAGATTGGACATCCAAAGTCACTCTGACAACGGCCTGATCTTTTACATGGGAAACAAGGTACAGCCCTCCTTCATTTCATGTTTTCATCCTTTGATCAAATCCAAAGGCAACTGAGTGACTATTAGTACAATGTATGTTTTGTAGAATGTGGAATGAATGTATTCTTTGCTACCTGTTCTATAGGATAGATATTACACTGTGGCGGTTGAGAGGGGTCACATTGTCCTAGATAGTAACCTGTTGGATGCACCGGTCACAAGCCCCAACAAAGTCTTCCCTCTGGTAAGTGTCCCAACTAGTCTCTCCACTGTCAATGTCAATGAGCATTGCAGTCGCGAGCCTGGCTTTGATATCGCTCGTGACATGGCGGATGACCCGAGCATTCAAGTTTCAAGTTCCACTGTGAAAATGGCCGGGCACCAATGTCATCCAAACATTGTTCTTCCTCTTTTTTTTCCAGGTGAAAGAGGGGTATTTAGTAGTGCGCCATGACGCCAATAAACAACAGCTCCAGGTGATCCTGGAGCGAGCTATGGTGGTCGAAGTATCTCTGCTCACTGCTCATTTGAACTTTGAGCATTACTTCATCGGCGGTGTTTCTCAAGACGTGAGGGAAAGGTACGAGACCGCGATGGTGCAGCCCGGGCGTCCCATCACTTGGTGGATATCCTTATTTTGTGAAGAAAATCTACTCAAATGCAATCCCTTTGCCCCTTTCTCTGCTCACAGAGATAACATAACCGCACGAGCTATCAAAGCCTGCCTCAAAAACGTGAAGCTGAACGGCAAGCATAGCCCCTACTCGGAGGAGGTTGGCTTCAGCAGAGGCTGTCCCGCAGAGTCATTGGTGAGGAATTTGGCTTGCATTGCTATTCCCAATGTGGCCGCCCTTCTACCTAATCCCCCTTGAACCCAGTTATTGAACCGTTCTCTGTTTTGCCTTGTGTGTCCTTTTCCGTAGCCCGTTCGTGAAGCGGAGTTCAACGCGGGCAGCAACCTGGCGAACAAGCCTACTGACTTCACCCTAGTCGACGACGTCAGCGTGTCACTGGGCTTCAAGTCCACAGAGGACCAGGGTGTCCTGCTGCAAAACTCCCAAGCGGTGAGTCCTCGTGCTCGCCCCCCTGCGATTTGCTGCACCAAAGGTTCACTCGGGTTGCTTATCCCTCTTCTTTTATGTTGTTCGCCTTACAGCCCGACGGTCTCAAGCTGGAGTTGTTGGATGGCTATGTCATTCTGAAATTCGGAGACAAGGTGTGGAAATCGACCAAACAATACAAGGACGGCCAATGGCATTACTTGACGGTCAGGAAATCTGGACAGGGGTAAATACTTGATAACCATACCTGGTTGGTTGATGGATGGATGGATGGATGGATGGATGGATGGATTGATTGGTTGATTGATGGATTGGCAGACCGATGTTTACATTGTCAGGCATTCTGTTTTTGAGACATCATGGTTACATGACAGTGATTACGGGGCGCTTATCGACTATCGATCCTATTTCTCCCCAGCGTTGACTTCCTCATCGACGACGAGGCCGGAGCCCAGCCGCAGATCTCCGAGCCGTACCGACTGGCCCCCAACACCGACGTGTCCCTGGGGGAGGACTTCACGGGATGCGTGTCAAACGTCTACCTGAGACGGTGAGCTCCGTTCATGGCGGCACACGGCGGTGTGCGTTTTCACGCGGCAGCGCGTCCCGCACGTGTACTACGCCGTGCGGTCACGGCGTCGTCACTCCACGAGGACCGTCGACTGAGACTCGCTCTCCTTCCTCGTTTGTTACAGGCCGACCGATGCAGTTCAGGTGGAGGACCTGAGCCTCTATAGCTCGTTTGGGAACGTGCTGCTGGACGTGTGTTCAGCTGATAGAGCGCCACTGAAGATCCTGGACACGTCCCCCAAGGTCAGCTGCTGCACTCGTTTGACATGATTGCGTTTGATTGATTGACCTGTGAAGGTCAGCCCTCTCAGTCGGGAGTCCTCATGCATTGATTAATTTGAGTGGAATCATCACAGCATTGACCTACGTGAATGTCTTTCACCACGTTATTGTCGAACCGGAAACAGCTTTAGCAGTAAGTCAAAGGGCCGACTTGGAAGATTTTGAATTTAAGGAAAAGCAGATCAATGGTTAGGTAATGTGTATTCCACACAGCAGTACCATAATATTGCAATTGTTTCCATTCGCACTTTCAAACCCGTTTTGTCTATGCCACCAATTACCAGTTCCCTAATCCTAATCCTAAAAAACCACAACCACACATATCCCAGTTCTAATCCTAACCCTAACAAGGACAAAGTGTTGCACTTGTTATTAAGCCTTATATAAATCTGTGTATTTTGTTTAAAACCTGCTTTGCTGCTTTGTTTCCAGATGTGAAGAAGCAGAAGGATGCCCTAAAACCTGCTGACATTGAGAGAAAATATATGAACATAAAATTGTTACTCAAACGTTTAAAATGTTAACAAAAACATTTCCCATGTACCCTATTTTTATGTATGTCTGTCTTTTTTATATTATAATGAAATAACTAGAAACAAGAATCTTGAAATCCATGATTGTCTGTCATGTCTTTCTTCATCTCACACAATAATACAGTAATCATCTAAAAATGATTTCTCACTAACCATTCATAAGCACTCACTGGCTAATTCAGTATGAATCACGTAAAAAAGGGTGACATTCTTCTTGATATGAACTTTGAAATGCCACCACTGGACTGAATCAAATATAACCAAGCATCCTCATCCGAAATATAAACCAGTATTTTCCAGTGACTCTTCAATATAAATCCCGCACAGCCTTAATTCTATGTGGAAGCACAGTGGATGGTGTGTTTTTGTGTGTGACCAAGAAGCAGAAGTATTAAATCTTGTGCTTGATCAAATTACTAATTATGTTTTGTCTCAGTTAATTCCAGTAATAACAATACTAATTCATTTTAATTTGAATGATTGTTCTTCGTTATGGTCTTCAATTATATATATCTATTCCAAAATGGGAGACTGAGATTTCACTTCAAGATGGAGACACGTTCTCATCTTTATTGTTAATATATCCTGTGTACACAAGCATTAACAGCTGCATGAAAACAAACCCAAATTTCAACAAATGGCTTCACTCAACAAGACAATATATTTAATCACTCAGAGTTAATGTGCAAAAACAGAGGAACACACAATGACAGGTTTACTGTTGAAATGTGCCACATAACTGGCAGCAGGGAAGATTATTTGCTAATAAACAACACAATGTTTTCTTTTGTAAATAGCATACACAAGATCATAGAGAAAATTGAAATTGTTCTTGCAGATTAACTATTTTTAATGATATTACCTACTACAATATATTGCTTTATATATTAATTCATTCAATTATTGGCAAGGTCAATAACAAATTATTGAACTAAATGCCACTAAGGAACATATTCGCTTTTTTAATTGGTTTAAAATCCAGTATAGTGATGATATCTACACCTTGTCTAGTTCTGAGTATTACAAAC
Organism: Phycis blennoides; assembly: GCA_900302315.1. Taxonomy (NCBI): domain Eukaryota; kingdom Metazoa; phylum Chordata; class Actinopteri; order Gadiformes; family Phycidae; genus Phycis; species Phycis blennoides. The sequence continues at coordinate 5,223 of OMKI01005505.1, forward strand.
ACATGGGCAGGGTAACATGCCAATGCGGAAATCAATTGTTAACACTTAACAATAAGGGTATATTAATTACCATGAATTAATCATGAATTAACATTAGTTAATGCAGTAATAAGCATTAAGTAACAGTTAACTAATGGTCAAGTAATCATTTACTAATAGTGTTCATGTTTATTATGGTGTTCAGGTTAACTAAGTACATTAAGTTAAGTCCCAAGTTAACCCTAACTCGCTAACCCTAACCTCAACCCTAAACCTAACCCCATGCTAATGCTATATAATAATGCTAATACTGCCTTTATTCATGTTAATTAAGTGTTACCAATCAATGTCTTTATAGATCTTATCTACTGCACCTTCGCTGTTAAGCAGAATGGCTCCAATTATTTTAATAGATGAAATTATCTGAGACCAAAGGGGTTTTAATGATACTTTCAAAAGCAAGACACTAATTCTCTGTTCGAGTCATGCAAAAACTAAATCGAACGTCTGAAGACAATAGAAAAGGGTTTTGGTTGTCAAAAGGAGCAATAGTCATTTAGCAACTCTAAAGTCACATGTGAATATACAGCAAAGCATGTTTACTGTTAAGTCCTTCTTAAAGCTGAACACTGAGGTCATGATCCAAAATCACCCTCATGTATTTGCATGAATCGACCTGGCTATCTCTTTAACACCAGGGTGCGCGTTCAGAATGTATCCACTGCCGTTTAGGTTTTTGTCTCGGCGATCGCATCAGCCGCCTTTCTGCGGAGAACATTTTCTTTTCTCCTTTCTGATTGTCCGTCAAAAACACACACCGCACTTTGGACTCCTCAACGTCGCTCAGGAAGCCGGCAGGCTGTGTGCCGCCCCACGATGGCCTTGCGACACTGTCACACCGGCACTCTGTGACACTCGGCCTTTGTCTTTGTTTTGTGTCCGCCCCCCACTGTGTCAGGACACCATCCAGACATCGGCGAATGAGTCGCTGGCGACGGAGTGCACCCGGCCGGCCTCGCTGCAGCACGCCTACCGCATGGGCGCCGCGGTCAGCAGCCTGAGCTACAGGCTGGCCCCGGAGGACCTGCTTCTCAGGTACATGCCACCGCCCGACTTCTACGCCGACTACATTAACCACGGCGCTAACTCGGTGTTGTACTCATTCCCTTCTCTTCCCGTGTGATGATCCACGCCTGCGCGCATAGACGCGCACAAATACGCACACGCACACACACACATACACACACACAAATCTGATGGGATACTTACATGCTATTTTTGTCCCATAAGGCCCCACTTTTCCCTAGACGTCCGGACGCGGTCTCCAGAAGGCTTGTTATTCTTCGCTGCGACCAGAAGGGGGAACTCTCACCTGGCTGTGTACATGTCCAAGGGCAGAATCAGATTCTCTGTGGGAAAACAGAAGGAGATCTTCAACCGGGAGAAATACAACGACGGGAAGTGGCACTCGGTCAGTGACGCGCGTCATCGCAAACTGTTTCAGTGACTCGGACGATATTGAGCTGCATTAGTCTGTGGGACTGGACACTCTTCTCTTCTCGTACACAGGTGATGTTCAGCTTGGAGAAGAGGAAATTCCGGTTGGTCGTAGATGGAATCAGGGCTCAGGATGGCCAGCTGACCAGCGATGAGGTGGCGTCACTGGAGTTGCTGTCCCCACTGTACTTAGGAAGTGCCCCTGAATCTGTTCACCCGTATCTAAAGGTAAAAGACACAGCAGTAGCCTGCTGTATGGATGTGCAATATTACAGATATCAATTCTATTACATGCTTTTTAACCCTAAATTAAATCGGACCCAGTTTTAGAACCGGAGCTTTTCATTGATCAGATGTGTTATACAGCTTATATAGCTGTCAAATCTGATTTGAAATGTATATAATGTATGTTATTTATGTATTTATCCTCTTTCAGCGGAAAAGCCTACGGAAGCTCAGTGTGTTGGGCTGTCTCCGCAACTTTAAAATGAATGGGCGCGCCATGCTGAATCCAACCACCAATCACGGCGCTGGCCCTTGCTTTGATGGACAACTGCAGAGCGGCGCTTATTTCCCTGGGGGACACGCTCAGGTGGTTATCGGTGAGTTCACTACAATAGTGGGATTCTTCATGGCATTCGTCAGATAGCCGCTGATACCTAAAGTTTCTACATCCTTCAGAGGACGAATTCGTTGGGGGTGCCAACTTTGAGCTGGTGTTTGACATCCGACCGAGGAGTCTAACCGGGGTCCTGCTTCATGTGGGGAACCTCAGCCGGGCCCAACATGGAGCCGATGTGGGACACCACTTCAGTCTCTACTTGCTCAAAGGAGAGGTGGGCTGTTCCTTATCACAGTTATGGGTTGCATTCGGTGCTATATTAAGTTATCCATTTTGAATTAGAATTTCTTCATGCTGTACCATGTCACACCATTGGTACAGAGTGTATTGCCTGGTTAAGCCTCAGCTTCTTCATGAACGTCTCCTATAATACATGATTGCTCTTCGCCATGCTCTGACCTACAGGTAGTAGCACAGGTGAAAAATGGAGCAGGTGAATTCTTGGTGTCGGTCATACCCAAGACTGCATTATGTGATGGCGCGTTCCATAAAATAGCAGGTAAAGTCAGGGTCAGGTGTTTTTTGTGCAACACATGGTCCCCACGATGTGCACAGAATGTACGTGTTACAGTGAAATGAACCATGAACAATTAAACAGTGGGAAGTGATTTGCATTCAGCGGCTGGTTGTGTGTCTCCTAGTGGTCAAATGGAACAATGTGGTGCAACTGAACGTGGACACTGTGGACAACCACAAGATCGGGCCTCCCTCCTCCTTCCCGACTCGGACCAGCAACCCCCTGTATGTGGGAGGCATCCCAGGTAGGTTGGGACTGACAGACACTCCACAGTCAAGTCACATGAATGGCATTGAATGAATGCATTTATCCAAAACACATTATGGTGGGAATCAAATCTCCAACCCTCGCACTGGTAATCCCGTGCTCTGCCAGTTGACCTACACAGGGGCGTGGTAGGCATGTCCAGACCAGACAGACAGACAGACAGACAGACAGACAGACAGACAGACAGAAATACTTTAATGATCCCTGAGGGAAATTGCATTTGTTACAATACTCCAGGGAAAAAAGAGGAGACAGACACTCTACGTATACTAGAGTGTTAGAATATATAAATATATAGTATAAACCTATGAACAATATACAAAAAATATATAAAAAATCTAAAAATATACATAAATGTACATACATCTAGGCATACACTATAGAGGTAAATAGCATACACAAAGATGTCGCAAGTCGGATAAGGTAGTGGAATGACCAGTTATGAGGTGGGGTGACCAGTTAAGCAGTGAAACCAGACAGACTGACCTTCAGGGATTTAACAGACGCTTTTATCCATAGCGACTTCCAAGTGTACAATCAATATTACAGTGACTAGAAATTAGAGCACTGCAGGACGGCAAGTGCTCATGATGCATTGCTATTTAAACATTGCAGCAAAAGTCTGACGCACGTTGAGTAGAGCTTAGGAGTCTTAAAATATGTTATATTTTAATATACAGTATATATGTACAATTGGAAGTAATAATACGAATTATAATAATAATAATTGCTATTATTACTACTACAATAATAACAACAACAACAGCAACAAAACAAAAGTTTACTGATACTGTTTAAACAAAATGGCAGACACACAGACTCTGCGACACGGACACCGGTGGCCCACGCTGTGCATGTTGTGTTCTGCAGAGGCAGCCCTGCAGTGGCTCCCTGTCTCCTCGTCCTTCGTGGGCTGCATCAGGGACATGACGATAAACGGCAGCCCGGTCTACTTCGAGAGGCTGTCTAAGGTCTTCGGCGCGGTCAATCTCCGAGAATGTCCGGCGGGCTGACGCCCGCCCCCTGCTCCCCCCGCTGCACTGTAACCACGCCTGCGTTGGGGACCATGTCCAATTGCTAAGACCACGTGCAATCTCAATGTGTAAATTATGTACAATCTATTCAGTGTCTGTGTGTGCGTGTGTCTGTGTGTGCGTGTGTGGTGTGTGTGTGTGGCCGTGTGTGTGCGTGTGTGTGTGTGGCCGTGTGTGTGTGTGGGTAGTGTGCGTGTGTGTGTGTGTGTGTGTGTGTGTGTGTGCGCGTGTGTGCTTGTGTGTGCTTGTGTGTGCGTTTGTGTGCACAAACGAGACGTACATGTCTTTATGATCTGTATCAGGAAATCCAACTGCTAAGCTCTTCTGTTCAATGTTTCTGTATTTATTTGCTTTTTTGTTAATTCATACATTACGATATCACTTCATTGATGCATTCAGACCTATGCTACGATGTTTCGAATCAAATTAAGAAATCCGTTTGACTTTCTTCGACTATACATGTTACTGTATAATGCTTGGAATGGAAATGGCTACATTGCTGTTTGACCTCCAAGCATAAGCGACCAAGCACTTTAAGTATTCAGGTGACAAGAGGGTCGTTATCATTGGTTAATGTCTTTGTTCAACTCTTGTACCGCCAATGGGTCTTGGGTCTTGTGAATGACGACATTATCAGATAATGCCAAAGTTTATCTATCACACTAAATGGCCTCTGGTCATACTATATGTTTACTTTTTTTTGATAAGACCTAGATCTAACTGATCATCCTTGAAATCAAACAAGATTTTCCTGAAATTATATTCCATTTGTTGTTGTGCATTCCTAAGTAAAAGTGGTGCTGTTGTTTTGTGGATGTAAAAGATGAAACCATTTTTTTCCGAATGTCTTTGAATGTACGTTTTGCTTCAGAGCTATTAGCTAATTAGCCTTTATTATTAGAAATATTTACAGAATTGAAAATACCTTGATTTATACAATTTAGAATTTGTATTTTATTGTGTTATGAAAATGTTGTTTTTTACAAATATTCATACTTTTTTCTATAAACAATCAGCATTGATACCCACATGTTTCAGGGGTATATTCTGCTTTCATTAGCAAAACAACAATTCGGTCGAGGTTACATTTCATGTATTTCATTTTAGAATGTAATAATTGTCTCAAGCCGTCAAAGTGAATAATTTACATGATATACTCAGAAGAGGGTAATTGGCATTTATTTATGTATGTTCCACTGTTGGCCTGCTTTTCAGAGTAAAAGTAAATAAACTTTAAGTGTGAAACTGGTAGTCCATTTATTATTATAATTTTTTGTATTATTAATTTCCAAATAACACTTTAAAGCAAAAATATTAAATGTTTTATAATATCACATTTTGACTCAACTTTTAGGTTCCCGAGCGAGTAAAACCGATCATCGCACGCTGATTGGCCAGCTGTCCAAGCTTAATGACCGCCCCGTTACTGTCTCGCTCTTACACCAATCCCAAGCACAGCGAGGCGGCGCAATACGGAAGACAAACCGACTGGAAACACAAACAAACGGGCAAACGGATATTATTTTTGAATCATTCGTGCATTGAGGTGGCCATAAACGAGAATGGACACGATACGACTTGGCTTATACTCTCAGCTTTGATCGCCCTGTCAAAGCCAAACACATCAACACGCAGACTTCCTCCATCCACTGGCGCAGACCCCTTTTTGTCTTCCCTGCAACTCTTTGCTTGTAGTAGAGCGGGATCGTTTTTACATATCGATGGCGGGTATGACAAAACCGGTCAGTGCCGGGGATCAATCGGACACTATCGATGACGCTGAACTGGCGCTGGACGGCATTAACATGCTGCTGAACAATGGCTTCAAAGAAAGTGACGAGCTGTTCAAAACACACAGGTTGGTGGGGTCTGATCCTGCAGCGCTGTCCGGGGAAACACGTGTACCGTCTCATGGTCCAGCCTTGCATTGACTGGTCGACCGAGCGAGTATCCTTATTGTTGGTGCCTTTGTGTTGCAATATGACCATCATCACCGAAGAAGCAACATCGTGACAGTGTCAGTATCGATTGCATTGAGGATGTGTTTACAGATGTGTGTGTATATATAAGGTGTGCCAGCTCCAGAAGCTCATTTTGATATCCAGATATCACTATCTGAACTGCGGCAGTCCCATGATAGGCCTTTTATGTGTCAGAGAAAAGGCGTCATTCCTACTGTATGCCGACCAGAAAGAACGCCGATGGTTGCACGATTGAATGTGAATCACTTCTGTTTTTCTTATTGCTAATGAAATGTATTGGGGGGGGCGAACACACACGTCATGCTATCCATGGGTCTTACAACTGGTTGGCTGGTTGAGGAGCTCAAACTCGTTTCCAAGCAGGTTTTGTGTGCTCTTAAAAGTCTACACACTTTGATCATGAGAGGTTTCAAAACTCGTTTAGAAACAAGCTGCTTCAAGTTTACCGTATCGTTTTCTAACACAACTTTGGAAAAACCTAAACACCACGTCTGTTGATTCAAGCGTCTGGCCTTATTATATTGGATATGATTGCTGTCAAGGTGACTGACAACCATGACTTAATGGCACAGAAGGGCAAGCAGTGGGAGACTGGCTCCTGGTGAAAGCTTAAATGTCACCTTTTACTTCTAATTGCTCCCCGTGTTGGAGTGACCTCCCACTGTGGCTGTTAAAACAGGAACAGAGATCGAGGCAAATTCCTGATGCGATCAACTCAGAACGAAACTTGTGACCACTGTAGGCCACAGACAGCCAGCTAATTCAGGACAGATTTGCTCGAGGCGTCTTTAAACTGTTGTCGTCTTTTCTATACATACTCCCTGCTGGCGTTCTCTCTCTTTTTTTTTTTTTAACAAGATCTTTCTGCATAAAGACTCCCCTGTTGCTATGCTTGGGCATCACCTTGTTTTTCTATTATCTTTTTAAGGAACCACAGCCCTTTAATGAGTTTTGGAGCCAGTTTTGTCAGTTTCTTGGTAAGTAGATGTGCAACATTCTACACGAAAACCACTGATAGCCTGATAGTCCTGGCCATCACTGACGATAGTCATCACCATAGTAATGCTACCGGCCGACTATTTAGCCTACCAAACTACTCAACAAACAGAATGCATTCCATTTAGCCTGATTGCCATGTATCTTTGCTGCTATCCTCTTGGAAGAAAGTACTTGGAGCGTTACATGGTCTGCGGTGGAAAGTCGACAATTACACTTTTGGGAGGTTCATCCGACAACCCCAGTGTTTTCCTCTGGTCCCGCCTGTGCAGCGGTGAGATGCTGTGGTGTTCTCTCTGCTGCAGAACGCCATGATGACCTTCGAGGAGGAGAAGATGCAGACGGCCTTCGAAGACCTCAAAGCAACGGAAAGACTCTGCGAGAGCGAGAACGCCGGCGTCATCGAAACCATCAAGAACAAGATCAAGAGAAATGTGGGTTTGTAGTGCAGTACGCGCGCGCGTGTGCGCACACACACACACACACACACACACACACACACACACACACACACACACACACACACACACACACACACACACACACACACACACACACACACACACACACACACACACACACACACACACACACACACACACCCCCCCCCCCCCCGCCCCGCGCACCCCCCCCCCCCCCCCCCCCCCCCCCCATGTCTGAGGTAGATGGACTCCCAGAGGTCAAGGCTGGCGACGCTGAATCGCCTCCAAAGGCAGATCATCATCGCTGACTGCCAGGTGTACCTCGCCGTGCTGTCCTTCATCAAACAGGAGCTGTCGGGTAAGAGGCCCGGTGGACCCACCCCCCCCCCCCCCCCCCTCATGACCCCC
>OMKI01005520.1:0-12280 GCA_900302315.1 Phycis blennoides
AAATGTGCCTGGAGTTGAGTGGCATTCATCATCCGGTTCCGCAGGGCACTGTTCACAATGAAGTGATCATCAGTGTGGGATGTGGCCAAAGGACGTCCACTTCTATGCCTTTCTGTGACTCTTCCAGTCTCTCTGTATCTCTGTTGCAATGTACTGATGACACCTAACAATTGATCAACAGTACCTTGCAATGGCGAGGTACTGTTAAGCAATTGTTAGGTGTTGTCTTGGTCTCAGGATGTCAAAATGTGAACAGCATGATGAAGAGGACTGTTTAAATAATTATAATTGAACCAGGAAATGTATTGGTCGATTCATGGATCAAACACCTGTTGGGAATTTTGCTGTTCAGCTCCGTGTTAGAGAACAGCAAGTTGTGTTTTATTGTACATTTTTTGTTTCATTCTATAAACTACTGACACAATTTCTCCAGAATTCCAAGTAAGAATATTGTAATTTAGAGCATTTATTTGCAGAAAATGACAACTAGTCAAGGTGTTTTCAGACCTCGAATAATGCAAAGAAAACAAGTTCATAATAATTTTTAAACGCCACAATGCTAGTGTTTTGACTTGGGAAGAGTTCATAAATCAATATTTGGGAGAATAACCCTGATTTTCAATCACAGCTTTCATGTGTCTTGGCATGCTCTCCACCAGTCTTTCACATTGCTGCTGGGTGACTTTATGCCACTCCTGGCGCAAAAACTCAAGCAGTTCAGCCTTGTTTGATGGCTTGACCATCCATCTTCCTCTTGATCACATTCAAGAGGTTTTCAATGGGGTTCAGGTCTGGAGATTGGGCTGGCCATGACAGGGTCTTGATCTGGTGGTCCTTCATCCACACCTTGATTGACCTGGCTGTGTGGCATGGAGCATTGTCCTGCTAGAAAATCCAATCCTCAGAGTTGGGGATTATTATCAGAGCCGAAGGAAGCAGGTTTTCTTCCAGGATAACCTTGTACGTGGCTTGATTAATGCATCCTTCGCAAAGACAAATCTGCCCGATTTCAACCTTGCTGAAGCACCCCCAGATCATTGCCGATCCTCCACCAAATTTCACAGTGGGTGCGAGACACTGTGGCTTGTAGGCCTCTCCAGGTGTCCGTCTAACCATTAGACAACCAGGTTTTGGGCAAAGCTGAAAATTGGACTCATCAGAGAAGATGACCTTAATCCTGGTCTTTTGCAAACCTCAGCCTGGCTCTTCTTGGCTTCTCATTGATGAAGGGCTTTTTTCTAGCTTTGTACGACTTCAGCCCTGCCCTTAAGAGCCTGTTTCAAACCATTCTCGCTGTGCACTTCACCCCAGCTGCCATTTGCCATTCTTTTTGTAGGTCACTTGATGTCATCCTATGGTTGTTGAGTGACATTCGAATGAGTTGGCGGTCTGTAGCTTTGTTGTCCCCAATGTCTGCTGCTTGACCTTGTTCTTATGAACCGCCGTCTTTAAAATGTTAAGTATCGAAGCAACCTGACGCTCACTGTATCCCTCTGCCAGTAAAACCAGAATTGAACCCTTCTTTTCCTCACTCATTTACATTACATTTACATTTAGGGCATTTAGCAGACGCTTTTATCCAAAGCGACTTACAAAGAGTACATTTGTCATAAGAAGGTGAAAAATGTCATTGCTGCTAATACAGTAAGAGAGTCACCAGATCAAGTTTCAAGCATTTCAATTGCTAGGTTAACCATTGCTAGTATACAACATCTCTGACTAAGTGCCAAGTTACAAAGAGCGATTTAAGTGCCAGGTTACAAAGAGCGATTAAAGTGCCAAGACGTACAACAAATAAGAGCATGAGGGTAGGGTTATACAGGGTTCAGGTGAACTCTGAACAAGTGGGTCTTGAGTCTTTTCCGGAAGATGGGGAGTGACTCTGCAGTCCTGACATTGGCAGGGAGCTCGTTCCACCACTGCGGTGCCAAAACGGAGAAGAGATTTCGCCATCCGACCTTTTCCTCCTTTTAGTGATGGAGGTCGACCAGCTGAGGTAGTTGAGCGGAGTGGTGTTTCACCAATGTTTGGAGGTAGGTTGGGGCAGTTCCATTAACGGCTTTGTAGGCCAGTAGCATCGTCTTGAATTTGATGCAAGCCACTACAGGGAGCCAGTGGAGGTCTTGGAAGAGGGGGGTCACGTGGGGAAAACTCAAAACTTTTCTTTGCAACTCTTTTGGCACGGTCACTAGTTACTTTTTTTTATTCCAATTACCTTTGAGGTACTACTAGCACTGTTTTTGCCATCCAGCTGGTCCTATTGCAAGAGGATAGTGATGACCACAGCAGTGGCTTTTATACTTTTCCTCATTAAATAAGATTTGGTTCAAGTGATCACCTAATCAGTACCTCATTAAGTAGAATGAGGTGTGCTTGTGTTGGAATTCAACAGACACTGGATTGAAATGGCTGCCATACATATAGAGATGCAGATTTTTTTCCACAGTTGTGTGTGTGTATATATATGTATCCAGCATATATCCATTGGAAAACATTGAATATTTGTTTCTTATGAACATTTGGTACACGTCCTGCTTAAATTATTCTGACCATAAGTCATATATAAGAACATTTCATATATAACTATTATTATGGTCCTATTCATGGTTCGTTCGATGCGTTTGATTCGTTTTCCTATTTTGACCGCTATTTAGTGGTGGTATCACACAGGTAATTTGGATAACATTTTCATCTCTAGGCAAGTGTTTCCTTGAAGCGCCTACGAGTATTTCTGTCTCATGAAGAACTGCAGGGAGACAGTGTGGAACGCAATACAATGACTGGCTGTAAGTTTTCTCTTGCTTGAGCTGTGTGTATATTTATGTGTATGTACATCTATGTATGAGGGGTGTCATTGACTAAAATTTTGCATGGTTGTCAAGCCAAATCAGATTCAACAGATTTTTATATATGTGCCTCAAAGTGCCTATTTTTGGGACTTTTTGGATATTGAAACAATTGACAGGGTTTTCCACAGCTGTGCCTAGGGGAGAAAATTACTGCATAAAAAAATATAGAAAATATAGGCTAATATATATATAATATAATATATATATACTATTAGCTTAAATATACTATAATACATTTATATAATGTAGTGTAATTACTAAAATAAATCTACAAAATCAAATAATGGCCAGTCCCTATGGAGATGAGAGTTCCATTCTGTCTAATTATGCATGGTATTCACATATGTTCTACTGTACTAAACTGTTGAAACATTTGACTCATTACACATTTTTTTTTTTTTTTTGTGAATGATATGATACGTTTCATCTTATAGAACAAATGAGGCACCATTCAATTTACACAAAGTGATGATGATAATAATAATAATGAGGACATCAAAACATATGGAAGAATTTATTTCACTTTATTATTAACCAAAACATTATTTGTAACCCACAGAAAACGATTCATACAACATGCACTCCAATCCACATTTATTTTGTCCTTGGTACATTAAGTTTCTAGCTTTAACAATAAGTGTTTACTATTCTATAAATGTTAATGAACATTCAACAAAAAAGTTGGTGGATCCGCGTACACACATTGTGAATAGTTTTCTGTGGGTTACAAATGATAAATTCCATAAACATAAGACAGCAAATTGCACACAGCAGACAGTCAATCCCCCACCACCCCAAAGAACATTGTATAATAATAGCCTTTTCCTAGAAGCCAAGCAATGCTGTGGTATCACTTGTTTAGCACCTTTATCCTCCCAAGTTACACATGCATCCTTTTCCTGATGATTCTAACATATAATCATCAAAGATCAGAGGTCACTCTCTCTGTGTGTGTGTGGGTGTGGGTGGGTGTGGGTGTGTGTGTGTGTGTGTGCGCGCATTATGTTAAGGTGTTATGTATGTTCTCAATTCTGTCTTTATTTTCCAGCACCCAACAGTATCTCTATTGTGGATGGGGTTTTCAGCTGGTCTCGAATTGAAACACCAACGCTGAAGAGGTTTGTTAACAAACAAAAAAGTTAATTGGTGTCAATATTGACACCCGCTGTTGCATGATGCCCGCTGATAATTTCCCAACCCTTCACTTACATATGCTACAGGCTGAATGTTCATATTCGAGAGGGATCCTTGGTTGCTGTTGTTGGACATGTTGGATCGGGAAAGTCCTCGCTACTTTCTGCCCTGCTTGGAGAAATTCCAAAAATTGAAGGAACAGTGGCTGTTAAGGTTTTTAATTTTCTGACTAATCTAGCTGGATTTCAATGGACATGTAGATGTGAACCCAACAATTGAGTCTGTCTGATGTCTACCCTACTCAGACCTATGTTATGGTATGATTTGATCTGTAATAACTCTTCAGCATATTTTAGGACTGACAAAACCCACTGCGGGTTTATCTAAAAAATAAAACCATAATTTAGATAATACATCTGATGAAACAAAACTCCTTGATGCCATGCCAACTATAATGTAACAGTGGGCTCTGGATATACAAATTTACCATTTTGATTTTAAAATATTATTGGCCTAATGTTGTCCTATATTTTCTCAATTAGGCAACTAAAGCAAGATTGAAACCAGATTCAAGCTTTGAATACTCAATAACTCTTTATTTATTTTGTCTGGACACAAATGAAAATACATAAGTCAGGCTTGCATTGCGTTGTCAACATAGAAATCACATGTGGTTCGGTTAGGATCATCTCACTTTCTCTCTCTCTTAAGGGGTCAGTTGCGTACGTGCCCCAGCAGGCGTGGATTCAGAATGCCACGCTAAAGGATAACATCATCTTTGGCCAGGAGTGGAAGGAGTCTTGGTACCATCAAGTGGTGGAGGCCTGTGCTCTGCTACCAGACCTTGACATTTTGCCCGCTGGAGATAACACTGAGATTGGAGAAAAGGTATTTGGCATGGCCTGAATTTAAGGATGTGGTTTAAAAGGGGACATGGTTCATAATGTATAATATTGCATTCTGAGTGTGGAATATGCTAGCCTATTCCAATCAAGTGTGTTTTTTCTCTTAAATCATTGCACAGATTTCAATTCTAATACTTACCTGAATGCCCTTGCAAAAACATACAACATGTTTATTTTTGTTTGTTTCATTTAAAATTTTGATTGGGAAACTGGACCCTCTTGACAAATAGTATAATTAATAATCATAGCGTATACAGCAATCACAGTAAAGTTTTTTTCTTTTATTGTCATTTATCTTGGTTGTGCTCTTTGCAGGGCGTAAACCTGTCTGGGGGTCAGAAGCAGCGTGTAAGCATGGCCCGAGCTGTCTACTGTAACTGTGCAGTGTATCTGCTTGACGACTCCCTCTCTGCTGTGGATGCCCATGTTGGCAAGCACATCTTTGATAACATCATTGGGCCATGTGGGATACTCAAACACAGGGTAGGATCTTTTTAGAGGGCCTTTCTTCTTAGCATCTCAAATCTATTGAATACAAAACATGTGCTGGGTAGATTGTACCAACAAAGTGTAAACAAATCTAAGATTAGAAATAATCACAGTTTGATAAGTAGTTTAAAATGAATGAATATCTAATCTGAGATTTGTTGCACCATATGAAGAAAAACTTCAGTGCCCTCCAGGGCAGGATAGCATTTGCTACAGCGCTATGTGATGGACTAGTAGATACCACTGTACAAACAGCAGAAACATGCAATGACTTGCAAAGCACTGCTGGGGTGGTGTATTAGAAGAATCGCACATCTCAAATAGTTTATGTACTTTGGAAGTTTTGGGTTTTTCGAAATAGAAAAATATATTCGATATTCAACAGATGTTCACGCTCCAATCACACAAGTTATATTGTACAGCGATATAACTTGGGGTACTAAAGAAGCAATCACTATCAGTTCCGTATGTCTTGCGGTGTATACCTGCTGAGGAAATGGTAGGGCAGCAGCACCCCTCTCTATACAGCTCTGTAAGAAATTAAGAGACCCCTCCAATTTTTTCTTAAATCATCAGCATCTCTATACTGTATGTATGGCAGCCATTTAGTCTGTTGAAATCCAACACAAGCACACCTCATTCTACTTCATGAGGTACTGATTAGGTGATCACCTGAACCAAATCGTATTTAATGAGGAAAAATATAAAAGCCACTGCTGTGGTCATTACTATCCTCTTGCAGGAGGACCAGCTGGATGGCAAAAACAGTGCTAGTAATACCTCAAAATTGGAATAAAAAAATAACTATTGACCATTTCAAAAGAGTTGAAAAAGAAAAGTTCTGAGTGAAGAAAAGAAGGGGTTAAATTCTGGCTTTATGCCAGAATTTATACATTTACATTTATGCCCTAAATGTAAATGTAAATGAGTGAGGAAAAGAAGGGTTCAATTCTGGTTTTACTGGCAGAGGGATACAGTGAGCGTCAGGTTGCTTCCATCCTTAAAATTGACGGTGGTTCATAAGAACAAGGTCAAGCAGCAGACATTGAGGACAGCAAAGCTACAAAGCTAGGCCAGCAGAGGGCAAAAATGACTCCACTCACTCAACAACCATAGGATGATATCAAGTGACCTACAAAAGGAATGGCAAATGGCAGCTGGGGTGAAGTACACAGCTTTCAGGGCCGTACACAGCATAGGGCGTTCAGCGTTTAAGAGCAGGGCCACAAAGCTAGTCGTACAATGCTAGCAAAAAGCCCTTCATCAATTGCAAAAGACTAAGGATTGGACTGTAGAGGACTTGAGTAAAGTTGTCTTCTCTTATGAGTCCAATTTTCAGAGAGGACAGAGATGGAGGCCTGGAGAAGCCTACAAACCACAGTGTCTTACACCCATTGTCAAATTTGGTGGAGGATCGGTGATGATCTGGGGGTGCTTTAGCAAGGCTGAAATCGGGTAGATTTGTCTTTGCGAACGACACATGACTCAAGCCAAGGTTATCCTGCTCTGATAATGTTCCCTAACTCTGAGGATTGGATTCCATTACTTTAGGCATGAAAACACTGCATCTTTTTAGTTAATTTCACCTGTTGTCATTTTCTGCAAATAAATGCTGTTAATGACAATATATTTATTTTGAATTTTGGAGAAATGTCAGCACTAACAAAAATGTACATTTTACTCAAACACATACCTATAAATAGTAAAACCAGAGAAAGTGCTAATTTTACAGTGGTCTCTTTTCCCGAGCTGTAGATCCATTATTTGGTCAATAGTTTGACAGAATATACGAATTATAAAGTACCCTGCCCTAAACAATAGACACAACAATCTCCTGCTGGCAGGAGAGAATCTTCAAATAATGGTTGAATAGTTCCAGTGAATATCAAATAGCATTTTTTTTTTCTTGAAAAGTCCTATCTCTAATTTAAATGTCCAATAAACCAGGAATACAATGTAGATAACATAACTGTAAAGCTGCATTTAATTTTGATGGATTTATCAGATGTGAACGAGAAAAAAATTGCGAGCTCCAATATCATATATACAGTACAAATGCATCTCAATGAATTAGAATATCATCGAAAAGTTGGAACTCATATATTACATAGATGCATTACACAGAGTGATATATGTCAAGCATTTATTTATTTTAATTTTGATGATTATGGCTTACAGAAAACCGCAAAAGTCAGTATCTCATAAAATTTTTATATTACATAAGACCAATAAAAAAATTATTTTTAAAGCAGAAATGTTGGCATACTGAAAAGTATGTCCATGTTATGTACAGTATATGCACTCAATACTTGGTTGGGGCTCCTTTTGCATGAATTACTGCATCAATGCAGAGTGGCATGGAGGCAATCGGCCTGTGGCACTGCTGAAGTGTTATGGAAGACCAGGTTGCATTGATAGCGGCCTTCAGCTCGTTTGCATTGTTGGGTCTGGTGTCTCTCATCTTCCTCTTGATAATACCCCATAGATTCTTTATGGGGTTAAGGTCAGGCGAGTTTGCTGGCCAATCAAGCACAGTGATACCATGGTCTTTAAAACCAGGTACTTTTGGCGGTGTGGGCAGGTGCCAATTCAAATAAATTCAATTCTATTTATATAGCGCCAATTCGTAAAAGTTATCTCAAGACACGTTACATTTAGAGCAGGTCTAGACCAAAACTCTTCAATGTTATTTACTGAGACCCAACAGATTCCCACCATGAGCATGAGCAATTTATGTAACAGTGGCAAGGAAAAACTGCCTTTTAACAGGCAGAAACCTTGGACAGACCAGGCCCAGGGTAGACTTCTGTCTGCCGTGTGGGTTGAGGGAGAAATAATGTGCATGGTCAATGTGCTCCCATTGATATCCATTATAAATGCTAATACTTTTATATACAATTATATAAATAGATGTTAATACTTTAATAACATTTTATAAAATCATGGAAACATCTTAGACTTATACTAGTAATAGTGCACATCACCTGAAAAAGATGTACATTTTGATGTTGAAATTTAGTTTTTACGACAAAGTATCGAAGCAGATAGATAACAAATAATGGTGAAATAAAAATAAAGCCAGCTCAAAAAATAGAAATGAAGCTCACACATAAGAAACCGAATAACAATGGTGTGGCTTGCTTTGCAACCACACCAATAAATGTATGATTACCTTTACGATTATTCAAAGTTTAAATCAAGATTAAAGGATGGTTTATATATAACCCTGATTATGTTTAAATGCTAAGTTACATTTTATCCAAAGATTAATAGTAAAACCACGTTTTAATCCAGGTTACAAATTATCATAGTTTCACCCTAATGAGTCTCAGTTACTCAATTACAATATTTTCTAGCTGTAGGTTTGGTTTTGAGCCATTTGGTTTTGTCGCTTTAATATTTGACACAACGCAATCACAACATCCATCTGTACAGATGAAAAAATAAAATGGTATAACAATGAAGGTCCCTTATATTTGTGAACATCTATGGCAATTTACATAACATCAAATTGTGAGTGCTATTCAACGATACTCATGACTTTTGTTAGTAGTTTGATATCATGTTTTTCATATGCACAGCCTTTCGTATTGGTGTTGTTTTTCCTACTTGTTTGATTGCAACATTTCCTATTTAGACACGGGTGCTTGTAACCCATGGTCTGAGCTACTTGCCCCAAGTGGACCTTATCCTAGTCATGGTGAATGGAGAAATCACTGAAATGGGATCCTACGTCGAACTGATGTCTAGAGATGGTGCCTTTGCTGAGTTTCTACACACCTATGCCAATGCAGAGCAGGAAAACATCCCTGATGTTACCGGTGAGAGACACACTATATAGCCTGGATGTACATTAACACACACACCGACATGTGTTTTGATGCTTTAGTAGAAATGATCCTGTGTTTTTGTCACAGCTGTTCGGTAAGGTAGTTATGTCACCATCTCCAGAATGAAAAATGATTAGAATAGATTATAATTCAAACTGGCATTATCTTCTGTTTGCTTTGTTTTTTTAATATTTCAGTTATATCTATACAAATGGTGTCCTGCACTAGGTTGCCTCAGCTATGTGCAAATTCATATGTAGCCTAGTTTAACTTCATTTCTAACTTCGGTTGAAATTCACAATCTACAAACATTTTAGGGGTTGCACCAACTGAATAATTCCTATGTACAACTCCAGCCAGCAACAACATTCTGTTGAACCCATTCAGGTGTCCTTGTCACAGTCACCATAGACACTGTACATGTTGTAGGACATGGTGGCGGTAACAGCCTATTTAATTTCTCAACAGTGTCCTTACTGCATCCATATTCCCATTGTATAGGAATAGGCCACATATTCGCATTGTGGCTGATGTGAATAGGTTTGACGTGACAATTACATCTACATTTTTGCATTGTGTATACGCTTGTGGTGTGTTAAAGCACCTTTAGTTTCTTTGCTGTTGCTTAGAATGTTCAAAGACACAATGACTATACATCCATGGGCATGAGAAACGACTGGTAATAAACACTGCAATAGTGTTTTTCACAGATTGGCAACTTTCTGCGACAATTTTTCAGTTAATGTGGACTTTACGCCAGCGTAGTTAAGATTTTTATAATTTTATATCTCCGTCGTGCAATCAAACTGAGACAGCTTAGGTATCAAACTAACTAGTTTCAACATATCGTTTAGTGTCGACTTTGCACCATAACTTAGGAGAACTTCCGTGAAGCTGGTGCAACGGGCTGCTGTTTCTTACTGTGTTCGCTATTATAATCTGTTTACCCTTTTTTTTTTCACTTGTCTTCCCTACCCTTTTGTGTAGATGAAGAATATGAAGAGAAGAATGAAAAGGGAAATGCTGAAGGTTCGTGCTGTGTTGTGATATTTGTACAATAAGGAACATGAGGTTGTATATTTAAATATTTAATACGCTTAAAGGCTTGTTGAATTTAGTGGCATTTGGCGGAACGAATTGGCAGAAATATTTGTGTTATCCCCACAGCTATGACCCATTTATGAGTCTTTTTCAGTACCATTGTCATGTAGGAGTATTACACACCATGGTGTTAGACTGTGCTAGGCTATCCAAGAAGCTGAACCCTCTTGGACATGGACATCGAAACATTGGCTTATATTGCCAACTGCTATCGAGATGATTGATCAATACATATATCAGATAATTATAGGTATATGAATAAAGTTTACCACGATGGGTGTAATTAGAGGATGGTGTGGAAGGAACGGAAATGGGATCTTACCTCCACCATGTCCTACAACATGGGACTGTCTGACAAAGAAGAATCTGCAATCCAACCACTTCTTACTAAATTCGACACAAAGGACCTTTGAGGACTAACTTTACTATTGTATACTTCACATTATAGCAGAAATGTATAACCTATTTTATACATTCCATGAGCCCAACATATAAAAACAGATTTGATTTGTTTAAGAGACATTTTATATATTTGGGTTGTTTCAGACAGATGTGACGAACACATTGATATCCGTGATGATTCACTTTGACATTAAATATTCCATTATGCATTGTTATTTTGTGCTTGCTAATCTCAATAGCTAATTTAGAGCCAATCCATTTAAGATTAGTGTTGAATGTTTCACACATATTTCCCAGGGTGCCACATCATTGTGAATTCAATGTTGTGAAATGTTGTCCAATGTAAGATAAAGAAAGATATCTATCCCATTTCAGCAGGCTATTTTTTTTTGCAAGCAAGTATTGACATAACATATACACTAAAATCACAGCAGTGCACTTCTATCTAAACCTTCATTACCCTTCCCCATACCCTTCATTACTCTTCCCCATACCCTGCATGCATGGCGATGCGTCTCAAGACACAAGAATGCACAGTTTATTGTATTTTTATAGGTCTATACTACAATTTGATATGCAACTTCTGGCTCCAAACAGCAACCAGGGCTAATATCACCACAGCCAGGCAGGTCGTGTGCGCTTGGGCCTCAGATGTTCCATCTCGAGCATTTACATTTACATTCAGGGCATTTAGCAGACGCTTTTATCCAAAGCGACTTACAAAGAGTACATTTGTCATAAGAAGGTAAAACATTTAATTGCAGCTAATACAGTAAGAAAGTCAGCAGAACAAGTTTCAAGCATTTCAATTGCTAGATTAACCATTGCTAGTATACAACATCTCTGACTAAGTGCCAAGTTACAAAGAGCGATTTAAGTGCCAGGTTACAAAGAGCGATTAAAGTGCCAAGACGTACAACAAATAAGAGCATGAGGGTAGGGTTATACAGGGTTCAGGTGAACTCTGAACAAGTGGGTCTTGAGTCTTTTCCGGAAGATGGGGAGTGACTCTGCAGTCCTGACATTGGCAGGGAGCTCGTTCCACCACTGCGGTGCCAAAACGGAGAAGAGTTGGGATTTCGCCATCCGACCTTTTCCTCCTTTTAGTGATGGCGGTACCAGTCGACCAGCTGTGAGGTAGTTGAACGGAGTGCTCGAGCAGGGGCGTGGTGTTTCACTAATGTTTGGAGGTAGGTAGGGGCAGTTCCATTGACGGCTTTGTAGGCCAGTAGCATCGTCTTGAATTTGATGCGAGCCACTACAGGAAGCCAGTGGAGGTCTTGGAAGAGGGGGGTCACGTGGGAGAATTTGTTTCGGCTGAACACGAGGCGTGCTGCAGCGTTCTGGATCCGCTGCAACAGTTTAATCGCGGTTGCAGGGAGTCCAGCTAAGAGCGAGTTGCAGTAGTCGAGGCGGGAGATGACAAGTGCTTGGGTCAGGAGCTGTGTCGCTTCCCTCGTGAGGAAAGGCCGGATCCTACGGATGTTGTAGAGAGCAAATCTACACGAGCGGGTCACTGCAGTGATGTTTGCAGTGCAGGACAGTTGGTTGTCAACTATTACGCCCAGGT